>BPLQ01007266.1:0-13665 GCA_021605075.1 Caerostris darwini | reverse complement strand
GTTTTCTTTTATCGTCTAATAAGCAAGTCGAATCCTGAGCAATTGTAATATTAAAGTTTCCAATAAATTTTAAAAGAAACTCTCTTTAAAGAAAATGTGGAAAGAATTTATAAAAATAATAACACCCAAACCCAAGAGTGCTCCGATATTCTTATGTCTTCCTGAAATGAGTTAAGTTTCCTCTGGCTCCTCTGCCCTCCCAGAGATTTCAAATTGTAGCTTTTTTCATGGCTTTCTGACATTGAATGTCTCTGTAATGATGCCAATATAATAGAAATATTTCTGGGTAAAATTAAAATTATGACTTTTTAGTTACGTGATGTACTCAATATACCCTTACCTTCTCAAGCCTTTTTTTTAGAGTATGGTACCTCTGTAGCAACATCCGCACCCATTTTAGGTTTGCATAATAAAAAGTTCCATGCAATGCTTCTGCCGTTTAATCCTTCGTTTCTGAATGTAGCAGATTTAACATGAGTTAACTTCACTGTAACTGTATTAAAAATTCAGGAATTATGAATTATAGTCAAACTAATTTCTAACTAAACTAAAGTTCTGTCAGGAATTATGAATAACTTATTCATGAATTAATATTAAATATTGAACTACTTGGAAAGTAATTATGAAGATGGAAGTGTCGGAGTTATCTCTGAACTAGTGGTCGTTCGAAAATATACTTGAATTATTAAAACTAATTTTCAGATACTTCATATTGGAAAATACATTTAAGATACTGAAATAATACTGCATCGTAATTATAACTGCATAAACAACGTAATTTTTGATCATTTTTGACAAAATATGACGATATCATATTTTTCTGAGCTAATTGACTGAATTGTTCATTCATCATCATCTGGCGCAACAGCCCCATGGTGGGCCTTGGCAGTCTACCTGCTGGCAGATTTCAAGACTCTTGACGATTCTTTTTACGAAATAGGGTTCTCAGTCCTACGCCCAACGCTCTACAGTCATTTTAGATCGGGACCTATGGTTTAAAGTGGATTCCGAACTATTACGAATATTCATGACTCAGCCGGCACTTTAACCTGAACTGTGGCACAAAGAGCCGGAGAGATAGTCATCAGCCATCAGCCTCCAAAAATATATTAAGATTGGTTTGTCGCTCTACAGTCATCTTGTGCACCAAGGTCTAAACAGGCCGGGACCTACAGTTTCAAGTGGATTCCGAACCACTACAAATATCCATGTCACCGCCGGGACTGGAATACGAAGCCTGTGGTACCTAGCGCCAGAGAACTGTTCAATACTGTTGCAAATCGTCATGTTCATGTCTGTTCATATGTTGTTATATGAACTGTTCATATGTTGTTATCACATATGTCTGTTTCATATGTTGTTGCAGATGGATAATGATACTTTATATGAATTTTATGTGTTTTTTAACATTTCGATTGTCTCCTTTTGCAGGCGTCCAGATAATGCCCCCTCGTGCTGCCTCAGGTGATGGCCGGCGATGAGGACCTCCCGTCGCTCGACGACTGGGAAGACTTCTGGGTGCCCCCTCCCCCTCCGCCCCCCTCTCTGGGATCCGTGTGCCGCGACAGCGACTTCTACTGCCGCCTGGAAGGGGGCCCGATGGGGGCCCACTACAACAGGGCCTCCTTCCCCTCCCTGCCCATCATCGCCGTCTGCTCCTCCGTCGTGCTCGTCGCCGTCCTCGTCGCCTCCTTCCTGCTCTGGCGGTGAGTACACCCTCTATACACTTGAGAATTACTATACACCACCAGTTCATAACCAGATATAGGTTTATATACTAAATCGTTTAGGAATACAATCATGTAAGCAGGGTGTCTGTAAACTGTTTTCGCACAATTAAAGAAGCTTTAGTACCCATCTTAACGAACAATGTTTACTATAGAACCTAGGCTCTCATTTCACATTCAACATCAAACAAAATTCAACTAATACATCGAACAAAAATCGTAATTTCATTCGTACCAGAGAAATGGCTCATCTAACAAAATCCAACAAAAGTCGTAATTTCTTTCATACCAGAGAAATGGCACATCTCCAGAACATCTAACAAAATCCAACAAAAGTCGTAATTTCTTTCATACCAGAGAAATGGCACATCTCCAGAACATCTAACAAAATCCAACAAAAGTCGTAATTTCTTCATAGCAGAGAAATGGCACATCTCCAGAACATCTAACAAAATCAACAAAAGTCGTAATTTCTTTCATACCAGAGAAATGGCACATCTCCAGAACATCTAACAAAATCAACAAAAGTCGTAATTTCTTTCATACCAGAGAAATGGCACATCTCAGAACATCTAACAAAATCCAACAAAAGTCGTAATTTCTTTCATACCAGAGAAATGGCACATCTCCAGAACATCTAACAAAATCCAACAAAGTCGTAATTTCTTTCATACCAGAGAAATGGCACATCTCCAGAACATCTAACAAAATCCAACAAAAGTCGTAATTTCTTTCATACCAGAGAAATGACACATTTCCAGAAAATCTAACGAAATCCAACAAAAGTCGTAATTTCTTTCATA
The DNA here is from genome assembly GCA_021605075.1 of Caerostris darwini. Taxonomy (NCBI): domain Eukaryota; kingdom Metazoa; phylum Arthropoda; class Arachnida; order Araneae; family Araneidae; genus Caerostris; species Caerostris darwini. The sequence goes on along the minus strand of BPLQ01007266.1, from coordinate 11,135 downwards.
CCAGAGAAATGGCAATTCACCGTCGTGCATATACTGTATGTCAATGAAAAGAGATTACGCGGATAGGTATACTGAATTAACAAGGTAGGGCTAATCCACTGCAAAGAATGCAGTCAAAACAGACGTTATTCTTTAAAAATAAGGCACATCCTCAATGCTCCAGATTGCAACCGTGGCTTATAGAATCATTATGGTACCTGTGGATGGCCACGTTTGGAAAGATCTCCTCGCGAGAATCCCTGGTGCAGCGGATAGGAGTCTTCGAAGAGGATGTGCCAGCCTATTTCTTGGCGGTGTAAATTGCTCAACTGGAATTCCCACTTGGAAGATCTATATTTTAACTTTTCTTTAATCTAAATAAATGATATTATGCCTCTTGTGGTTTTCGTTAACTCTCTTTATTTCACTGTCGAAAGTTAATCTTTGACATCTTAATTGTCTTTTTTTCTGCCACTCACATTGAAATGCAACCCTAGGATCCATAGTAAACATTATTGGTTTGGTATACTGTCATCCCTCTTATTTTGTGAAAACAGTTTACGGACATCTTATACAGCTTATGATCTTTTATATAAAAGATCTTGTCAAATTTGGGATTGTCAAATATTTGCATAATAATCTGTTTCGTGTTTTAACGTGTCAGTTGGGTTCACTACCGTTTTAAATTTGTGATATCCCCAGTAGATACATAAGCTTGAAACAATAATTTATTATTAAAAATGTTGTACCACTATCTGACGCAAGATAAATATTTTTCTTTTGTACAAAAAAAAAAAAAAAGCGTAATCTTTAAAAGCCATCTGCTTAAACCGGTCACATCGAGTGATAAATGTCGACTCGGAATATGGAACAAAATTTCAAACAAAAATGTCAACATGGCTTTCGTTTGTTTTGTGAACAGAGAGGGACAGAAAGAAAAAAAAAAAAAAAAAAAAAAAGAATTTACGATCACGGGAATAATGGCGATAGCAATCTGACCTGCCACGAACTTTTGCCATTCGTATTCTAGAGAGCGGTTAGTCCAATTTTTATTCTAAAATTCTAAAAGCGCCCCGTTTTTTTTTTTTTCATCCGTCCTTTCCTTGTCATTAACTATATATTTTTTTTGTCCTCGAGATCTCCAGGAGATAATGAAGGAAATCCCAGAGCTTCCAACAATTACTTGTTCTAATGAATTTCGGTTTTCTGTACGAAATACTAAAAAGAAGTGGTGTTCTTTATTGTCAACTTTTTAAAGCAGACACGCCATTAACCAGGGGAGGTAAAAGAACAAAAAAAGAAGAAAAAATTTATAAGCCACGCCAGTTTGTCTGACTACAATCATTAGCGAGCGCGCACTCTGTCGTTGGTCACGTGACTTAATCTCACGACATGGGGAGTTCCCTGCTGCAGCAATTTTTTTTTTTCCATTGTTTTAGTATTTTATTTACTTTTTTTTTTACCTCGTTCGAATTATGCCCTCCCCTTCCGTTTATATCCTTGTTACCTCCCTTTTGTTCGATATTAAGTCTGAGAAGGATTTGTTACATAGTATCAGAGTAGAGATGCTTAAGGGTTTTAGAGTAGGGGTTGTCAAGATTTTTTTACCAAATATATGCCATGTTATTCGAACCGACGGGAAAACCCGAGTTACCCTTAATACTCCGGAATGCCTTTATATCTCCGTTTAAATAATTAATTTCTAGTTTTTGCAGAATTTGGAGATTTAAACTGTAGTGTGCCTTTGGCCTGTGGTACCACAGGCTTCAGGTTCAAATCCTTGCGATGCCATGGATGTTGGTTAGGGGCCTCTAAATTGTAGGTCCCGGTATAATTAGCCTAAACTGTGCACAAAATGACCGTAGACCGACAAAGGATGGATTGGGAAATTAGATTGTAATTGGGTGTGGTTATGTTGAGATACTTGACGCACAGGTTGGAGAACTGACAGCTTTATTGACACATGCACAAACACCTCACTTATACAATTAAGAGACATACATATTGTAACACATTTAAAAATATATAGTTATAGATTCGTGGAAAGATACTTCTAAGCCGAAAACCCGATATTCAGCTACGCGCAGGATGCCCGAAATATAATTCCTCTCCGAGTGAGAATTTGTAGATCTACAGATATTCAATGTTGCGTTAAAAATATTTCCTCTTTGGGTGAGAGATTATAGTTCAACTAAACGGTTTTCAGTGGGAGCGCATGGTTGTGCTATACTTCCACTCGGATGAAAGTTTCAAGGCGGACTGACCATTTCTGCTGAATACCACCGCTCTTGCCAGTGTGTAGGAGAAAGCACGAATATGGTTTATAAGTTTACAATTAAGTTTTGTATGGTTACAAAACTTAATTATCATAAATGTACAGTTGAATTTATGGCAATTAGATCAAATTTGAATTAAAGGCAAAAAGAATTAAAGGCACATTAATTCTACTGGACTTATAATTGAGCTACAAACAGTTATGTATTCATATTTAATAGTCATTCTATATTGTCATAAAAAATATTTAAAAACAAATAAATTTCACACATTAAGAAAATACTAGCACAAGTGAATATCGCTATTTTACACCCCTGTAAAATTACATCACATGGCGCAGCAGTCCCATGACGAGCCAAGCCCCGTCTGCCTTCTGGCAGATTTCGAAACAGGAGATGTTTTCCTTTTTATGGTTTGGTTTGTCGCGCTACGCTCATTTTTTGCACGCCTTAGGTTAATTAGATAGGGACCTAGAGTTTAACGGGGATTTGGATGCAGAATCACTCACAAAAATCCATACTAAGCCAGGATTCGAACCTGGAGCCTGTAAAACCAAAGGTCAGAGCGCTAGCCAATTGGCCACCAAGCCGCTTTCTTTTTAGGGGTAGGTTCTCAGTCCAACGTCCAACTGTCAAATTTGACCGGGACCTACGGTTTAACTACAAACTACAAACATGTCACTACAAACATTCATGGCACTACAAACATTCATGGCATCGCCGGGGCTCAAACCCGAGAGCTGTGGTATCGAGCGCCAGAGCGCTAGTCACTCGGTCATCAGGCCGCCTCTATTACATCGCATTTAGCAAATATTTTAATATTTATATGTTCGAATTTTGTAATAAACAAGCACAAAATAGATGCTGCAGTTCAGTTCATCTAGCAGCTCTTGTTATTCGATTTTTTAATGCTTATACTGTTCGTATTTCTCCTCAAATATTAATATGTTGAAAAAAAAATAGGTATTGCATTGAAAATTAACAAACTGCTAAATCAGATAAATTCAAACCCAGGGATGTAATAAGGGAGAAATGTAATTTTGGAGGATCGTTAATGACAGCCAAAATTATTTTATTTTTAATAATTAAAATATAAAATTGTATAACACTAGAAAAATAAATGAAGAAAATTTCGCAATAACTATTAAAAAAATTTTTTTTCCTTAGAAAATTATTTCGAACCACATATGTCTCACTAAAAGATCACAAAAAGTAATTGATTCATCATCATTCATTTAAGCCGGATGTTTACGTTTCCACTGAATAGCTGGTTTTTAATGCATTATCTAGTAAATAATAATAGAAGTTGGTCTCTTAAATTAGTTGTTCAGGTTCTCATCATTTTGTGTATGCAATCACTGATTTATTCGGCGACATCTTCCGCAGCAGATTATTCCGATTTGGATGTTTTGCATATCGATTTGATAGATTCTGGTATTGTGTCTTCAACTGATTCGGGGCATCTGACTCGAGTGTTTTGCATATCGATTCAACTGATTCGGGGATTTCCCCTACAACTGATTCGATGATATTTGATTGATTCAATTAATTCTCATGCATCTTCAACAACCCGTTCGGATATTTTACTTATCGATTCATCTGATTCGGATGCACTTCATTCCAGTTCATTCTGATTCGCATGCGTCATCGCACCAAATGACAAAAGTGTTACTAAATAAACCTAATTAGTGGTTTTGCTTTTTAAAAATCATTTAAATGTTGTGAAATTGTTATGCACATGGTGACGTGGGCTGATAGCAAAAATGCGATGGGCGCAATCTGTGGATGATTTTCTGTTTCCCAGAAAAAAAAAATGAATCTTTTAAAAATGTTTTTTTTTTTTTTTTTTTTTTTACTCGTAAAATATATGGGTATTGTTTTCGGCAGCAGGTTTTTTTTCCTTGACCACTTCCAGTTATTATTGGTTAATTTTTTAAAAACATTTTATTTTCAGGAGCGTTTCGTTTATTATTTTTTAAAAATTTCTTTCACTGACTTTTTTCTTTTACGAGCTAATAATTAAATAATGTAAAATTGTTTAAAAATATCGTCCGGTGAAAGCAAAAATATTTTTCAAGTAAAAAATATCGTTTGGAATTCTATAGTTTTTTTGAAATTGCTGTTATGTGTGAATCGGTACGATTCATCGGAGTTCCTTGGTCGCGAAGCGACCAAACCTCCTATTAGCAAGAAATAATTAAACAGTGGTAGTCGGTCACTGCCCATTGATAACGAAAAACAATTTGCACAATAAATAGAAAAAGTAAAAATATAAAAGAAAACATATACAAGAAAATACAAAGCACAACTACTAAAAAAAAGAGAAAAAGACCAGAGAGAACCTAAAGCCGAAGCACAACATAGCACCCACGCAGGAGTATTTAAAAGAACAAACAAAAATATACGCGGAGCCGAACTTAACCTGAAGTTACCAGGACCATAGAAAAATGCAAGAGAAGAAATGCAGTCTACTGATTGATGTTTATAACACATCTAGGTCTTTTACGAGACGAGTGCAGAGAAATATCATATTCAAATTGATTTAATGCTTGGATGACAGAGTTACTAGATCTATTGAGTGATGAATAAAAGTTTTTTGCAATTTTAGCCACATATTCCCTAAAGCTAGGCATGGAAAGTGCATATTTAATTTCGGCGTTTCTAAAATACCATGGGGCATCAACAATCATGCGGATAACCTTGTTTTCAAGCCGTTCTAAAATAATAAAATTGCTTTTGGCTGTAGATCCCCAGACTGGACTCGCATATGCTATTATCGGACGAAGATAAGCTAAATAGATTAGTGTTTTTAGTTCAATTGTTAGTTTAGAATGTCTGCCCATGACAGAGTAAAATTTACGCAAAACATTATTAAATTTATCGCGCAAGTAGTTAATATGAGCCTTAAATGTTAGTCTTCTATCAAAAATTACACCTAAATACTTAGCTTCTTTAGACCAGGAAATGTTAGTATTAAAAATAGTTATGTTAGGAGGATTATAGACTTTTTTCCTGGTAAAAAATTGCTGTTATGCGTTTTGTTTTTACATTAAATATTTCACGAGATTTTTTTTTGTACATAATATTTATTTATAAAATAATTGATTAAATATTAAATAATTTAGTAAAAAAAAAATAATTGAAGAAAAATTAATGTAAAATTGTTGTAAAAGATCGTTTGGTTTTCACCAGACTCAAAGACGATTTTATTTCAAAGTGAAAACGATTTTTCAAGAAAAGAATAATCGTTTGGAATTCTACAGCTTTTATTTTTTTAAGATTGCTGCTATGTGCTTTGTTCTTACATTAAATTCTAAATTTTATGAATAGCCTGTAAATCTTCCCAGCTGATTATTTTTTATTAATTAATTAATTAATTTTTATTTATTTATTTTATTATTCAATATTATTATTATTATTATTATTATTTTTACCCCAATTACTTGGAATGGTTTTTGACATTTCGAACTTCAAACCGTCGATTTTCAAACGGTCAATCTTTTTTTTCATTTCACGAGAATATAATGGACCATTTCATCCGTAGAGAATCCGAATATTCTTTGATTTTGGCAGACGTAATTCGAAACCTGCACGTTTCTTCGAACTTATCTAATCAGAAGGAGACGTGTTTTAAAATTTTTGAGCTAAATTTTATCATACGGCTTTCAAAAAAATGATTGAAAATAGTATGAGTCACGTTTTTTACTAAGAAACTGGAAGCAATTCGTTTGAAATTCTTTTAAAGATGGTATTAGCGTTTCAAATCGTAAATAATAATGAGATGTTCGATTTCAAAGGTTAATAACAAGCATGTAGAGAAACAAATAAATATTCGGAAATGAATCACCATCATCAATTATCTGAGTTCTTTTGAAATGAATCGTTTGGCATATTTTATTTCTATATCTACAATTGATTTACTCCATTAGCATTATTATCTCACTATAATTTGATTTCATTTATTCTTTCACGATATAATAATTTGTCGAAAAAAAAAATTTATTCGTGTTCATTTTCGATGAACTGTCCTTTTAGGTTATAGTTATTTCTTTTAGGTTATTAGTTATTTCCGTTAGGTTTTATTTATTTTCCGTAAACGGTTTGTACATTGATATTTTTTTCACGTATTTTCCTCTTTATTGTTTTAAGACTTAGTTTTAGGGCCTGATGGCTGACTGACTAGTGCTCGGTGCTACGGGTTTGGGATCGAGTCCCAGCAGTGCCATAGCAGCCTGATGGCCAATTGGCTAGCGTTCTGGCCTTTGGTACCACAGGCTTCAGGTTTGATGGATGGCAGTTGCATGGATGTTTGTTAGTGGTTCAGAATCCACGTTAAATTGTAGGTACCGGTCTAATTAGCCTAAAATGTGCCAAAAAATAAATAAATAAATCAGCGACAAACCAAATAAAGGGGCCATGGATGTGTGTAGTGATTCGGAAACCACGTTATACAATGGGTTCCGTTCTAATATGACTGTAGAGTGTTTGTCGTAAGGCTAACAACACAACCCTGTAAAAAGACGCCATCTCATGTCTAGAAATCTGCTAGTAGGCGGACAGCCTTGGCGCCCCATGGGGCTGTTGCGCCAATGAAGATGAAGTATGAAACAAAATATGTTATTTGAATAATATATTCTTGTGAAATATAATAATTTCATCAAAAGTAGCATGGATTTCCTATTCGAAAAAAAAAATATATATATTAGCATTGGTTTGGAATTTTGAACCGTTCGATTTATGGTATAAATAGATCTAAAATAACAGATTATGCATATAAATTTGCCAGTCATTTTCAACTGCTGCTTGAAGTGGTATTATCAAGTGGGCGTAGCACGTCGAAGATAAAGGATTATGCTAACAGTTGAAAAGTTATACTATTTTTATCTACATAGTGTCGTGAAGCAGTCATACAGTTCAACAATTTGTTACATTATCATTTTCGTGACACGGATGACGAACTCTGCGGTGTCGAGTGTGTGCGCCATTCCAGTCTTGTGCTTCGAACCTACTTCCTCCCCGCTGTAGCGTGAACCTATTCTTTCGGAAAAATTCCTTTCGTGTAAGCGCTTAAAAGTTGCCATCGCACTTGTCACGCGAAAACAACAACAACAAGAAAAAAGAAAAAGTCGTGTCTGTAGTACTTTCCCCCTTGAAAAGTCACGCGAGATTTCGGTTGGGCCTGAATAATAGACCTTGCCATTCCTGCAATCACTACCATCTTTCATCGTTGGTTCGAGTTCCTGTTGTTGTTGTTATAGGTAGTGCATATATATGCATGCATATATAAAGAAGTTGGCCGCCGTTATTTATTTTGTCTTTGCCTAATTCCATAAGTTACTTAGTTATCTGATGCTGTATGCTTTTGCTTTTATTGTTCTCCGAGTTAAGTGATATATGTGCTCGTTGTATGGATTTGGCTGTTTTGTCTTTTGTGTTTTATTGGTAAATGAAAGCATTTATATTTAGTTTAGTGTTGTGCATAATTAGTGTCAATAGAGAAAAATATAGCTATTTGTTTGAGATTTATTATGCAGATTATTTTGCCTGTTAACAAATCGTAGAAAAATAAGTTAAAAGGTAACAATTTAAACTCAAAAGACAGCTATTTATTACAGAGTTGTTGAGTACAAACTGTTAGCTTTATAACTTGTTTTTTTACGATTTGTTAACGGAAAAAACTGCATAATAAATCTTAAATAAAAAGCGGATGGATGGATTTTTAATGTGGATTTTTTTCCTTTAATATATTGCTGAAAAAAAAAGCTAAAATAGAACTCAAGTTAGTTTAGTTAGTCAAGTTAGTTACTCATCAATTTAAACTTAAAAGATTGCTATTTATTTAAACATTTATTATGCGGATTTTTTTCCATTAGCAAATTTTCGAGAAAAGTAAATAGCTAACAGTTTAAACACAAAAGATAGCTATTTATTATGTAGAGTTTTCCATTAACAAAACGTAGAAAAAAAAAAGTCAAAAACTAACAGCTCAAAAAAAAAAAAAAAATAGCTGTTTACTTAAGATTCATTATGCGGATTTTTGGGGTTTTTTCCCTTTAACAAATCGTAGAAAAAAAAAAAGAAGCCAAACGCTAACAGTTTGAAGTCGGAATATAGCTATTTATTTAAGATTTGTTTTGTGGATATTTTTCCCGTTAACAAAATGTAGAAAAAAAGTTAAAAGCTTAACAGTTTGAACTCATGAACAGTATACTTGTCATTTAAAAAATATTTCTGCGGGTTTAATAAATTGTTGGTTTAAATATTTATTATTATGTTATTAATAAATCTTTAAATGTTTTTCATTTATTGCCTTCGTTAAAAAGTTTACTTTTTCTACAACTAATAATAATAATTAATTAAATTCGTAGTTACTGAAAAAAAGAACAAATGTTTTGTATCATAAAAATTAAGGCTTCGTATCTCGAAAAATTCCCAATGTTTTTTAATGCCTCTCAATAGAAGTGCATGATAATTTTAAAGCTGAATTGCCCGACTCGTGGCTCAGTGACAACGTGCGCCGCTGGTGAGCATTAGGGTTGAGGTTCAATCCGCTGGCAGCTTTATTTTAGTAGACACTGTTTCAAAATCGCTTGCGTTTGTCATGTTCAGCATCTCGCCTCGTTAGTCGAAGTACCTTGTGAGAGTTTTTTCCCATACGATACGCAAATGCGAGGTAGTTCCCCATCCCAAAAGACTTGTATTTACAGTTGTCGCATCACAACAGAAGCTGGCCCTTTCCCTCCATCCATGAGTCGACTACTCATGGGATGTCTGTCCCGCACTGCAGGACACTTGAGGATTAGATACACACAAAGCTGAGTTAAAAAAAAATTAGTCTTTATATATTATATATATACTTTAGTATGAAATCATTTATTTAAAGACCTGTTTATCGAATACAAATAGCAAAGCTAACCAAACACAGCTTTTGTCAAGGGAATATCACTAGTAAAAAGTTTTTAAAAAATGAATCATCTGTATTGAAAAGCTACTACGGAATGCTTTGATGCTCTCGTTTTCATTTTCCCCATTGATAATCCCCCCCTACCCTGGTTGATTGTAATGAATGCAACGCAATTTATTCCTTCTTCTTCAAACAGGTGCGCCATTTCTCCTGAGATGATGAAAACCATTAAAATGGACTTATCCAAATGATTGGACACATATCTGACGGACAGTTGAGCTTAATGAAGAAATGAAAGCCTTGAGGGGGGAAAAAACAAACAAAAAAATCCCTTTTTTTCATGTCGCAGCAGGTATCGGGAGGAATACTTTTCTAAAGAAAAATTGCCTTAACCGGCAAAATTATAGGGAAAAAGAAAAGGGAAAAAAAATAATAATAAATAATGTTTTAATGAATCACTTCTGTTTGGTAGAAGCGTCATGTCACGTAATAAATGAAAATCTACTTAACAAGTTTGCCTTTTTTTTATGATTACTTCTATCATTTTTTAGTTTTAGTAAGTTTATTATTTAACTTAGTTTCATGCTTTGAAGTCATTCAAAATGAAAACCGCAATTTTTTTTTTATGAGCTGAATCTTGTGTATTTACAGTTAAAAAGCCATTGTGATCTGTTGAAAGACGTTAGATGACTTCTATCATTCTTTTTGACATTGATGTGGTGTGGCCGTCGTTTTGAAGCTGAAACAATTTACACGTCTTTTTAAATTTTAATTTGTTTTATTTGATATTAATAAAAGCAGTGCAAAATTTCCATTAATAATAGACGAAGTACATTTTGAATTAAAAGATTTAAAAAAATTCATTAATATTCATTAAATTAAAATTAATTATTATTATTATTTAATATTAATTTTTAACGAATATTATTATTTTAATTATTGAAAATTAATTAATTTAATTTAATTCATAAAAATTCAGTACTTAATAATTTTATTTGTAAATACGTTTTTAAATTTATCAGTTATTTATTGAATTCAGATTTTCAAATATAAAAAGCTTATTTTGCCTTGTTTCTTTATCGAAAAACATTAGAGGTGTGATGAAAATACATAATGAAAAGTATTCATTTTGGGTGGTTATTTTTTTATATAAATTGATTTATCGTGAAATTTTTTTTATTATGTTTAACTAGAGCACTAAACACACAATAAAATGCATTCTTCGCCATGTATATTATTTTTAAAGTTAAAAAATATTAACAATGCTTAAATTAATATTAATTATGCGTACACTTTTTTGATTATTCACTTTTGATTTTATCAAATTATTGTTATCATTATTATCATCCATCCAGAAGAAATGTTATGAAAAATTGCTCATTTTTAGGGAAGCGCGGAATTTATCATTCATTTATGCGATTATTTTCTGCACAGTTAATTTCTTAAACTAATTAACTGACTAACTAACTCCCCAGCACTACAGTCCATGTTGGATAACGGCCTCCCTAACAATACGACTCCAAAATCATCTGTCTCGAGTTTTAGTTTTCCAGTGTGTGATCTTTAGGTTCTTCAGATCCTTTTCCACTTCATCCATCCCTCTCTCTCTTTTTTCTTTCACTTTTCTCTTTGGACCTGGCACTTCCTTTTGAAAATCTTCTCTGGCATCTCCATGGCAGAGGCACATAGTGTGACTCTCCATGTGTTGTCACATGTGTGTTTCTCCATGTGTTGTCACATGTGTGTCTCTCCGTGTGTCCTAACCATTGAGTTCATATAATTTATGATGTCCTTTTCTCCAAGCAATACTTGCAATTTCATGATTGTAACGCCTCCTCCAAACATCACCCTCTCTAAGGTCTAATATAGCTCTTAAGATATTGATAACCTGTGAAAGCAAGACCTTAAGAGCTATATTTGGATCTTTCAGAGAGGGCGATGTTTGAAGGAAGCGTTACAACAATCATGAAATTGCAAGT
>BPLQ01007261.1:0-45915 GCA_021605075.1 Caerostris darwini | reverse complement strand
CATCTGTATTCAACAATGATGAGAAAGAATTTAAGAGATTGGCATCTGTGATTGAAAAGAATATTCAGTATAGCACTAAAATTTCAATGTCGGGTGGAGCTCGACTGTGCGCAACTTTCAATCAAAAAACAATAGCAAAGAAAACCCTGTTGGGCTTAGAGATTCGTGTTACCAGACGATTACATCCCTTACTTGACTAGACAGAATTTTGAATGGCCTTCGCGTGCTAACTCAAAATGTTGGAGAGTCGCGGGAATCCGCGTTTTCATCTACAAGCAGGAATTGCACCGCTCAACTTGAATGAAAATTTTCAGTTTTGTGTGCATTCTTATTCTTATTGTAGATTATTATGGAGATCCTTGGCCGCGTAGCTGCCACTAGCTCCTTCTTTGTAAAATGTTGAAACATAGCGGTGGTCTCATGCCCTTTGAGTTAATAATAAAAATAGATAATTAAATTCCCTTTTTTTTTAAAAAAAGAGAATTATTTATTTAATAAAATTATAAAATGAAAAATATCAAAAATTTCAAAAATGTAGATGTTGATGGAATCAGTTGCATGTAATAACCCCGAATGAACAAAGGTCAAATTAGGAGAAAAGCGAACTTTTTTCATCTAGGCAGTTGTAAGGAAATAATTTAAAATATTTAGAACAGTGCGATTTTGTGTGCATTGTGTGTAGCAAAGGATGTGTGTTTATAAATAATGTGTTTAGTTTTTTTATGTCAGTTTTAACTTGGTCTTAAAATTGATCAAGTTCGACAATTGACTAACTTAAAAACCGAAGCGCCAATCCCGGTTTGGCAAATAGTGTATAGAAAATGAGAGGAAAATTCTAAGATATTTGAAGTCAATCGCTTGCTCTACCTAACGGTCAGAGTTAAAAAGTTCAATCGAAAACCGGGTGCATCTCAATGCTGTTCGTGTAACTTTTTTTCACCATTCAGCGAAGAACTGTAGTTACAAAAGCGTTGCCTTAAATGCGGGGGCGGGCATTACATAACTGAATGCACAATCAAAGATAGGATAGAAAACCCCAAAGGCATTAACTTCCACCAGATGGGGCACCTCGTCGCTTGGAGGGTTGTCCCAAATTTCCTAAGCCACGCATCCCGACCAATACTAACGCATATTCACCCAAGAAGGCCTTCAATAGTCGCACGAACTGAGGGAGTTTCCTATGCGGACGTCCCCGCGCTCAAGATTACGAGTTTTTTCATCCACAGAATGTTTTCTCCCAAAAGCGCTGATCTAGATTCATATGTTGACTTTTTTCCAGTTCGCTCTCCGTTCTCTTAGTTTATTCTTTTTTATCAATGTTTCTCTGTTTTACTTTTCGCTTTTGTTTGTTATTTCCCTATTAATAATTTTGATGACAATAAAAAAAAAAAAAATAAGAAAAAAAAGTAGTAATAATAAAAAAATAAAAAAACCTCTTTTATTTTTTTTTCTATTTAATTAATTATTATTATTATTATTATTATTTTTTTATTATTATTATTATTATTATTGGGCAAGCTCTCCATTTAGTCTTACCATTTTCTACTCAGCAATGTGTTCTTCATTCTTCAAAGGACTATTACCAGACCGGAGCTAACGGCTGCTTCGCAGCCAAGGAGCTCCACGAAATACAAATTGTCGTATGCGGACGTCTGGGAGGAGGAATTGTGCACCCTACGCTTAGGGGAAAATAGGGAATTTTTTAGGCAGGAATGGTGTGCACCGTTCCTCCTTGGGAATGCACTCGATTCCTTCCAGCCCATTCCTAAAAAATGGTTACTCTGAAGATTTAGGAGGAACTCGCGCCCCACACTATTCCTGCTACCCTGTTTTTGAGGAGAAAATATCTCGAAAAGATGAATACTCACAGAAATATCTTAGATGTAGGTTTCAAAGAAAGTTTCTGTTAGTAAAATAAGGCATATTTTATGTTATAAATACATTGAAATTTTATATTCCTACAAAATTTATGCCACCAAAATGAATTTATATACGTTGAATGATACGAGATATTGGAGTTAAAAAAAATAGGTAATTGAAATGCATTGGCTTAAAATTATAAATTAATTCCTGAGTAACATTTATGATTCTTTTATTTTAACTATAATTTTTGTGTGTTTATAGTTGATATTTAAAAAGAATTGCAAGTTTTTAAAATTCCATATTTTTACATGGTGATGCAGTTTACAGAACAATATATTTATACATCATTTACAATCTTTTTTAAATGATTATACTTTTTCATCCTATTTTTTTATTTATATTTCCTTCACATATAAATAAAAAAATAGGATGAAATATATTGATTATTATCAAATTATGATCTTTAATGGAGTATGAAAATTTATTAACTATCTTGATTACAAACTGTATGTGTAATGATTTTAAAAAATATTGCATTACCTCACATGCTGTTGAAAGTTTCATATTTTTATACTAGGATTCAATTTCGTGTACTTATTCATTTTATATGCTAGTACACGAAATTTATATATCAGTGATTTTTTTCCATGATTGTTTTTATTATATTTACAAATTTATTATTTTATTCTGTATTTTATTATTATAACGAATAGATTTCCATGTCAAAATTTTTATTTTTTAATATTAAAAAATTGCCGAGGAAGAAAAAAGCATATCGGTTAATGAGTCAAATGATGATGATGATTTGTATTTTGTGGAGCTCCTTGGCTGCGAAGCAGCCGTTAACTCCGGTCTGGTAATAGTACTTTGAAGAATGAAGAACACATTGCTGAGTAGAAAATGGTAAGACTAAATGGAGAGCTTGCCCAATAAAATAATGAGTCAAATAAAAAGAAATAATACAGTAATTAAAAGAAAGTGACAGCATCCACGCATCAGGTGGACAATCTTCCCTACAAGTTGAAAGGAAAATTCCCTTTCCCTAAAAACTGATAGCGCCGCCTGGTGGATTCATTGTTGTTTCACGGTGCACAATTCCTCTTCCCAGAAGCCTCGGTTTCCTATGCAAGTTTTTTGCAAGGAACCCCGAAAAATACTCCAGCAGCGGTCTCTGATCAAAAGAATCCTCTCAATAGTACTAACAACTCTCTTTTAAATCATGACTCTGCTACTAAAGCAATATATGTTCTAACTGAACTTGTAAATATTTTCAACGTGCTAGGGGTCTCAATAACTTCTATGATAAATTAAGAAACGCTAAACATCCAGCTGATAAAATTCAAATTTTATTAAAATGTTTTGAAAACTCTAACTTAAATAATTAATCGCCTTTGCTGCTTATTTAAATTTTTATTGATTATCTTATGATTTTGTTGCTCCTTCCCATTATTTTCTTCCTCTTTTAACTTAAATTTTTTCACTGATAATTTTTCTTTACTTTTTACTAACTGGACATGACCAGATCTCACTGCCATTTTTTTTATCAATGTTTTTACTTCCATGTTTTAAATTCATAGCTAGGAGTTTTCGGCCATCCAAAAGCCAAACCGATAACACAGGACTGGCTAAATTATTTCCATGTGCTCTTTTTCATTTCGACATACGTTACTTGTGACGCATGCGCATTAAGAAAAAAAAAGTTTCTACCAGTAGCCATGACAACGAAGTTGTCACGTAAATAAATACATCTGTCGAGCTGCAGACAAATTTAAATTAATAGTTAACTTATAAATAAATTAAAATTAATTTTAAAATGTTTTTAAACTTTATAATGAATCAATTGCTATCATGCTACTATAAAAAATAAATATATGTTAAAAAAAATTTATTCATTAAATTTAAATTTAAAGGTGCCTTTTCAAGAGTCTTACTCAACTTGGGAAATCTTATCATAAGTCCTTGGGTGTAATTTTAATGTTGATATGATAACAATTGGTAATTTAAATTTTTTACTGGCTGGAATTTAGTATTAAAATCTGTCTTTGTAGCATTATATATTATATATTCAAAAATGGAATCTGAGGTAAATATTGTTTTTAATAATCCAAAAAATATTTAAAAGTTACCCTCTAATGCTAATGTAAATTAAAAAGGTTAATTGATGGAGATGAATTTCATTAAAATGTTATAATCATGTGGTATTTTTTTTTTCTTTGTGATTAAATTTTGTGTAAAAATTATTAAATTTACTTTCAACATATGTGTAAAATTTTTTATGCAGTATTAAATGAGAAGTATAAAAATTGAAAATTAGTTCTTGAATAAATACTTAACTAAAGAGCAAACCAAATTTATTTTATCATTCCTTTTTTCCCCACTATTTACAATTGTTTTATGTTCTACTTTGTGTTAAGATTTGGCACTCACTTTTTAAAGTTTATTTTTATTATACTTAAATTTAAATTTATTTATTCCTACAATTTGAAAGAATTCAAAAACTTTTGCCTCTGTTTTAGATGTCTAAAAAAGAAGTGGATAAGCTTGCTCTGGCAAACAATTACCTGGGATTACTTCTTAATAAAGTATTTGTTAAAGAAGAAACAAATGTTGTTTTTTCTCCTTTTAGTCTTTCCATAGCCTTAGCTATGCTTTTCTATGGAGCACGCAATGAAACAGCAGAAGAAATCAGAAATGTTATTGGGTATAAATTTGCTAATGTAAAAGATGACGAACCCCAATCTTATTTCCAAAAATTTCTAAATGAATTAGATAACAATTCAGACTCTTACACACTAGCATGCGCTAATACAGCTGCCAGTGATAAAGCATTCAAGGTCAAAAGGGAATATATTTCACTTTTGGAGGAATACTTCAAGGCTTTCTTTCAAGAGGTTGACTTTAGTAATGAAACTGAAAAAGCAGTTAAGCTACTAAATGAGTGGGTCAGTAAGAAAACCTGCGGTATGATTCCAAATTTGTTAGAATCATTAAATCCTGCCACTGTAATGGTTATTTTGAACGCTGTTTATTTCAAAGGGTTTTGGATGCATCAATTTGATAAGGAAAAACATTCCTCCAACATTTCTATAATAAGGGTAATGATAAAAATGGTAAAAAAGTAGAAATGATGCATTTAACAAACGATTTTCCATATGTTGAAAAAAAATCCTTTAAAACACTTCAACTTCCATATAAGGGAGAGGAAATTTCCATGCTAATTTTGTTACCCAATTTAAAAAATGGATTAGAAAAATTGGAAACTTCCCTAACCCCAGATTTTGTTCGAGACCTAACACAAGAAATGACCAAAAGAAAAGTGGAGATAGCACTTCCAAAATTTAAATTAGAATATTCCAAATCATTAAAGAAGACCTTTATAAGTTTGGGATTAAAACGCATATTTGGAGCTGCTCAGCTTGATGGCCTAAGTGATTACAGAGATGTTCAAGTCTCAAAGATTATTCATAAAGCAGTTATTGAAGTTAATGAAGAAGGAAGCGAAGCTTCTGCTGCAACAGCTATAATAATGGTGAGGTGTTTAAGGCCACAGCCAATAATTGAAAAATTCATTGCAGATCATCCATTTATGTTTGTTATATATAATTCTCAGAATAATTTAATTCTTTTCATGGGAAGAGTTAATGAACTTTAATTATTTTTTAAAATTATCTATTATATACATTTTATAAAATTTCTGTGATAATTCTGAATATTTGTATTAATAATTATATGTAATGAGACTCAATATAAATAAGACGATTCATACTGAATTAGACATTAGGTTGTTGTTTAAATATTTGATTTATTCATATAATTTAAAATATGCATTATGCACACACACAAAAAAAATTTTGCATTTAACTAATATTTAATTCTGATGAAAGATATGAGTGATACATTCCAAATTCAATATGTCTTCGAGAAGTCTGTAATAATTATATTATTTTACATATTTGTTGTTTTAAAACCGGTAATCACATAAAATAAGTCTAATCAGAATAAAAAAATAATGGCAGTAAATAAATAGAACAAAATTATCTAAGAAAAATATTTAATTTTATTTATATATCTGATAACTAATTATATGATTTGCAAATTTATTTAATTATTTTTACATACATTGTATAAAAATTAATCTTGGTAATTTGAATATTTTCTGAACTAAATTTTGCTGTGAATATTTTTTGGGAAAAATATAAAGATACAATTAAAACCAGCCAGAAATCCATACTGAAGAGTTTTACCTAAAAAAAAAAAAAAAAAAAAAAATCAATACATATAAAATTATGTATTTGTATTATTATGCATATAAAATTAATACATTTTTAATAAATTTTAAAAAAATATTTTCTCTAAATTGAAAATTTTTATTGGATCAATTTTTAAAGCCTTTCTATATATTTATTGATTTTTATGAATATTGTATGCATACACTTTGTTGCATATAATGTGAATAATTATGTTTACATAAAAAAATTATCATTGAGTTAAAAAGTTGTACTATTGAGTGCTGCATACTTAATTACTAATATTTTAAATATTTCTTTTTAATTTTATGTAGGCAATGAGAAATTTGTGTTTATTAAAAAAATTAGTATTTGTGTTATTTTCTAAAATCTATTACTGTAAGAAAATAATTTACATTTAATTTTAAATGTCTCTTTATTTTTATATTTTTTTCAAATTTTTAATTTGAAAAAATAATTTACTCCTTGTTGGTATAAAATAAAGATTATATTATAGATATATTCTTAAAGTTATTCTTAAAGTAATATAATTGTGTAGTGAAATGAAAATATGGAAGAAAATACAAAAATTTCTTAAAATGGTATTTATTTGATATATTTGAAGAAAAGAATCATAATATATATATAATGAGATGCATGCACTGTAAATCAAATATATTAAATAATTTAAATAACCATTTTGATGTTCATTTAAAAAATTATGATTTGTGTAATTATTTTTGCAAAGGCAGTTCAAAATCAGGATATTAATTCAAATAAGCTTATTTAAGCATTTACAAATATTTTTACGTCACAGAATTCAATTCATGTAAATTAGAATTCAAATTATTAATTTACTAAAAACTTCTTAAATTTTTATTAAATATTTTTTTTATTTTAATATCAAAATTATATTTCTTCAAGTTTCTAACTTTTATCAGGAATAAAAAATTGAAATCTTTCTTAGCAGTCTACATATAAAAATTTTTACTCAATTAAATATCAAATTTTTCTATTAATTAATTAAACAAAAATTAATTTTATAAATAAAAATGAAATTTTGCTAATATACCCTAATAACCTATTAATATTTTCTTTGTCTTTACTTCACACAAAGTAATTGCATATTAAAAAATGCAATTTTTCTTTTTCAAAATTTTTAAGTGGAAATATAAAAGAAAATTAAACAGTATTAAAGCTTGTATTTTACTAAAAAATTTTAATTTGTGTATCTATTAAAGAATGGTTGATATTTTATTGTTGTTATATTTTATATATTATTATTAATTGTTAATATTTTAT
This sequence comes from Caerostris darwini, assembly GCA_021605075.1. NCBI lineage: Eukaryota > Metazoa > Arthropoda > Arachnida > Araneae > Araneidae > Caerostris > Caerostris darwini. Next base: position 38,524 of record BPLQ01007261.1, on the reverse strand, counting down.
TCTTACTGACTACATTTTTGTGCATGCTTGTAAAAGTACCATTATACATGTAGAGCAACCATATCTAAAATTGCATATTGATGTGAAAATAATTTTTGGGGTATTATTTACCTACTGTAGAAGTTTATTTTTCATTATAGTGTTATTGATAAATAACGATTCATGATGTTTTATTTTTTTACAAGTTTGTGATATGTAATTTGTGCTTGCTTTATAATGAATTTGTTATGAGTAACAAATATGTGTAAAATTTTAATTTTATATAATCAATAAAATATATTAAAATTATTCAAAATTGTGGTATGTATTATTTTTAATGTGAAAATTTAATAAAAAATATTTATCTTTGCAATGTAATTGAATATTTATTTTATTACTTTTTTAATTTATTTATATATACAAATAAATTAAATATAAAGCTATAATAATTTTTATATTTATTATAAAATCTTAATTTTGTGAAATGGAGAGCAAATATATGAATATAAATCTAGCACATTTTTATGAGATTAATTACTTTTTATATAAAATTGTTTAAAAATTATTATTTTTTTTTATCTAAAGCCTTGATAAGGGCTAATAAAATTTTTTAAATTCTGGTGTTTTATTTTATTCTTTGGGCTTGATTTTTTTCCTCAATTCAAGGATATCAATCAGTGTTAATAGGATAGATATCAAACAAGATTGATAGATATCAATCTTGTTAATCAATGGATTATTACTTGATTGGATACACTAATTAAATATTTTCAAAACATTAGTTGCATGCATTTTTTTTAAATTTACTTCATTATTAAAGTTCTCTTTATAAGTCTATATTAAAAATCATAAAAAAATATTTCTTTTTATCCATACACAGAAAAGATTTTGTGAGAAAAATTGTTGCTCCAAAAGGAAAGGATTAAATGTGTTGAAGAATGTACAAATGTAAGAATATGAACATGAAAATATAAGAACTATTAAAATCTTAGACTCTACTACTAACTCCTTAAATTTAATGTTTATAGAAGCATTGTAAACTTGAAAAAAATCTTATAAAACAAATTTTACTAGTTTTCAATTTATTGCAAATAAATAGTAAAATATCCATCTATAAATAAAAAAAAAATTGAACATTAAATTATAACACTAATTAACAAATATTTAAAATAATACAAAAATAATTACAAATTTAAATGTCATTAATGAAAGAACTTATCTTCAAAAATTTGTTTGTTACCTGATATTTCCTTCTGATTATTAAAAATATTTCATTTTGATTTTTTACTTGATATTTGATAGTAGATAAATTAAGATAAACTCTATTTCATTATTCGGAAGGAATTTGGATCTTTTACTTTTTTAGATTTAAAATCAGGAATTACTTAAATTTAGTGTTTAGGAAAAATATTTTTATCCGCAAGATATATATCGTCTCTTCCCTCTTTGATTGTTGCACTCCATTACCTTGAGGATGAATTTTTAAAAAGTTTTTTTAGATGTAATACAAATAATGGATATATATATGTATATATATTTTATTGGATGCAATTATTTTCATATTATAAAAATAGTCTATATTAACAAATGAATTTTAGGCAATCAGAAAAATTTCCTACCACAAAATAATTTGATGTTGTCCAATTTTTAATAACATGAATCTATTTTTATAAACTTTTATTAAAAGTAAAAATTTAACAATACATGTGTGAACAGTTATTTCTTTTTAATTAAAAATTTCTGAATTCATCAGTTTTTTTCTCGAACAAAATAAAAATTTCATTACAACAATTACATGTTTTTGTATTAAAATTATTTTTTCTCCTTCCACTATTATAATAATGAAGATAAAAAAAAATTTGAAGGACATTTTTTCACATATTGAATACATTGGTGAAATATGTAATACTGAAATTTCTGCATGGTATTGGAAAAATGTGTGAAAATTTTTCACAACTGAATATATATATAACTTCTAATTAGCATTTTAATAAAGAGGATGACTAAAAAAGCAGTCACAATGTCTATCTGTATAAATTTAAAAATACAGCATTAAGAATAATTGATTTACACATTATCTTCTTCTCTTTTTCGATGAATTTCATTTCTGTTCATTGAACATTAATAAAACATTTTTAAAAATGACAGGCGATTTGTGGTACAAAAGATTATCGTAACTTCCTGACTATAATCAGCAGCACCATATATAACCTGTAGGGTATAATTTTCACCCCGTAAAAATGAAATATTTCGTATAATCTGCAGTGCGTTATAATTCTATAGGCGATTTGAGCTTGTTCTTGCTTCAAAAAGAGTTCAGTTTTCTTATGCCAATCAAACTCTAGTTTTCAATTCTTACTATTAGTTCATACCCTCCCTATATATATCTATGTATTTTGTGCAAATTTTCAATCGTTAATAAAATATTTTTTATTCATCCACTCAAGTACAAATACATTTTTTTGAGCTTGCATTATATTGAAACTTGTAGCGGATGACACCTGATGTTAATATAATTTTTCAAATATTAATTCATTAATTAAATTTAAATAATTAATTTTAGTCAATTAATGATAATAAAAGGTTCCTAGCAATAATGAAGCATTACAAGAGATGGATAGAATGAGAAACTATAGACCACCATCAGCTTCATAAATTAGAAACGAAAAAAAATAGAAAGTGAATAAATAGTAACACACAAAAATAATAGTCCAACACCATATATAGAAAGGAAAATTGCAAGGAAATTCGCTTTCTATTTTGTCACTTAATATTGTGATTCTGTCATATGTATATACATATTTATATTAATTGTAATTATTTAATAAAAAGTAACTAAAATAAAATTTTTCTTTGTTGACCTAAGTAGGAATTGGGCTTTAAATTATTTTTTTTATTACTTGCAACTTATATGATCTAAAAATAATAAAACGCTTTTTAATTTTAAAAGTTTATATTCCTGCCTTCAATTTACGATAGCGAAAAACCTGAAGGAAGATATGCATTTAAAAACTTTTATAAAGACTTCTAATCTTTGTATTCGCTACCGACATGAAGTTCTTAATCAGTATTACAATCAATTATTAATTTTGCCTTCTGTAAAGTGTTTTTAATTCCATATTCAACTTCACTCCTGGATTTTTCATCTTCAAGCACCCAACAATGTAGGGTGAGTATCGTTGCCTATTGTTGTTAAAATTCGGATTTTTCTAACGCTCCAAAATTGTTATATTTTTTCCTTATGATTATTAGAATCTTTTATTTTTGCTTCTCACAATGTTTTATTATCTATAAAATGATGGGTATTGTTTTGAGGAACTGGGTTTTTTTGTTTCCTTGATCACTTTTAACGTTTCTATTAATTTACTGTTATTTTTTTTTAATTTCTTTCACGAGCTATTCTTATTGGTTTATTTAAATTTCTTTCACATGCTTTTTTATTAAATTTCTTTCTGGAATTGTTCAGTTTTTTTTTTTTTGGTTTCTTTTAAGTTTTGAACTATAACTGATGAACATAATTTATTGTCCGAATATGATTTATTGATATTGTTTCTTTCTTTACTGTTATGTTCATACATTAAATTATAAATTTTTTGGGCAACTTGTGTATAAGCTCTGCCGATTAAATTTTATCTTTATATATATATATATGTGTGTGTGTGTGCTAATATATATAAATGTTTTTTACTTTTTTTTAATTATTATTTTGGCAAACAGCAATTAAAGGTGGCTGTTTTATAAAATTGATGTTTATGAAACTCCCTTCAGCGGCTTATAATCCGCACGTTGAAAATTTACGGATTATTGTCAGCAAATTGCGATTCTTAACATTTTGTTTTTAAAAGTAATTTTTTTCTATTTTTAATTATTTCTGTATTATTATTTATCAAACAAAATATTTTCTGTAATTATTTTACTGTGAATTTATAAAATGAGTTAAATAGTTATAAATACAGTTACAGGCAATACAGTTGCCTGTACTGCCTTGATGATACGATTTTTTTAAATCAATGTTTGTTTAATGATTTATTTTTATTTATCAGTTGCAAATTTATCAAATATTAACATTTTTGCTTTTGATTCAAAAGTTTCAACAATTGAGATCCGAATTGAACTACAAAAGTAGAAAAAAAAAAAAAAAAAGAAATGTAACAAAATGCACTATTTTTATTTTTTATGAGTTAATTTTAATTCTAAATTTTTCTTTATTTTTTTCTAGCAATGCAATATATTTAAATTTGAACTTATTGTATTTTGTGAAATACTGGAGAAATCTTGTGATCAATTGTCAGAAGGGCGTCGATTCCAGATGTCGTCATAGCAACGACCAATAGATAGGTGCATAGTTTTCATTTCTATTGCAACAGCCCGGCAAAAGCAGCGCAATTAAGAAATTGACATTTTACTGTTAAAATATTGACTCTAAAAATGGCATCTGAGGTGAATATATTTTGTATACGTAAATGAAAGATTTATTTTATGTGAAATTTTATATAAGCATTTATTATTTTATTCTATTTCTCCACTATTTATTTTATGCTAATCGTCCTAATAAATATATTTCTATACCTCTTTTTAAATTAGGTATCAAATTGATTGTTATAAAATATTATTTTTTCTCATTCACCCTGTCTTATAAAAGAAGTTCAGTCGTTTTAACTAAAGTTAAATTCCTCTGCATTAGAAATGTAGATGATGTTAAAAATTAAATTTAAACTCATGTCAGCTAAATTATTTCTTAAATATATAGTAAACTCTTTATATTGATGATACTATAAAATTTAATAGTTAACATACTAAATAGCAGTTTGCACTTCTGCTATTACTGCAGAAATTTTATAACTTATTTAAAAATAAAATCCTATCCTTTGTTGCTACAAAGTTTCCTTTTTATTTTCTCTCAAAAATTGTTTTAAATATTTGTAATCATAAGTCTTTATATATATATATATATATATATATAATGTATGGAAAATTATTTTTAAAAATATCAAAGATTCCACTTTCCAAGTTGAGAAAGAAGCTTGGGATGGTTTTTTCCTTGTTGTCAGTTCATTTTGTAGTAATTATAAAGTCAAAAGACTATAAGAAACTGTGGACAGAGTAGCAATAAGCATTTCCACTAGGACATTGCTAAAATATCAGGGGAAATACTCTACTGTGATATTGCTGTTGGGCAATTTTTAATGTTGATACTCAGAAAATACATAAGCCACATTTCAAGTGACTCTTCAACATAAAATAAATAGTTACAGGCATTTATTAATACATTGATTCATATTAATTATCTAGAAATCTTAATTATCTATCTAGTAACAAATATCTTGGGAAATGGGAGCCAATTTCAAATTTTGATTTTCCTACACATGTATATTAATTCATAATTAATAATAAATGGCTATTTTAATTTAAAAGAAAAAATTTTCACCATAATGTGTTGTTCTGTCATATAATGTAAAATTTACCATTTATTTCTGAAATGACCATGCTAAGATCCATTACAATGTTGGCATAAGGAGATTATTTAATATTTTAAGTAATAATTTCAACAATTACTATTTGCACATTCACATTTTTTTTATGATAGTGATGAAAACTTGAAACTAGATTTATATCATCATCACTTATGAATAAAATAAAGATTTTTAGCTTAAGAATAAAAGCTATGTGACAAATTCTAAAATCCCTATTATAATTATATAAAAAAAGTTACACTGTTCAAGTACTCTGAACATTCATGATTCTTCCTAACATCTACGACTAAAGTTTCTAAATAAAATAAATAATATTTCTGTAAACAATTTTAATTTATGACTGAAAAAAACAAATACTGTGCAAAATATTTATTGATAAGTTAAAATTATATTCAATTGTAATTTAATTACGGTGAATCAAATCAATGTTTTAGGCCAATGAGTTTTTTTCATCCATTCAGAGGTTATTCTGCACAGACAAATTTTATTGACTTTAAATATTTGTGGTGTAATTAATGTTTTTTAAGCAGTTTTTTTTTTCTGTAATTTGTTAATGTAATTTATTTTTATTTCAGGGTTCTAATATTGCTTTAGCAAATGCCAACAATCATGTTGGAGTACATTTATATAAACTTTTAGCTGAAGAAGGAAAAAATGTTTTCTTTTCCCCTTTCAGCATTTCTACAGCTCTTGCCATGCTGCATTGTGGTGCCCAGAAAGAAACGGCAGAAGAAATGAGAAATGTTCTTGGATATGAAATTGCTAACATAAAAGATGATGAACTTAAGTCTGCTTTTCAGAAAATTTTGAATGAATTAGAAATTAACCCGACTCTTATACATTAGCCTGTGCTAATTCTGTCCTCAGTGACAAAGAATTCTCTGTCAAAGAGGAATATAAATCGGTGCTGGAAGAAAGTTTCAAGGCCTTCTTTCAAGAAGTTGATTTCAAGAATGAAAATGAAAAAGCAATTCGTCTAGTTAATGAATGGGTTGGTGAAAAAACTCATAATTTAATTCCAAAGTTGCTAGAGTCCTTGGATCCTTCGATGGTGATGATCATTCTAAATGCTGTTTATTTTAAAGGTTTTTGGATGGAAAATTTGACGAGAAGAATACTTTTCTCCAGTATTTTTACAACAAAGGAGATGAGGAGGAGTATAAGCAAGTAGAAATGATGCATCTAAAGGAGAAATTTCCTTACGTAGAAAAGGAATCATTTAAAGCACTTCAGCTTCCATACAAAGGGGAAGACATATCTATGATAATCTTGTTGCCCAATGCCAGAGATGGTTTGGAAGAGCTAGAAAAATCTTTGAGCCTCGATTTTATACAAGATCTAACTAAAAGTATGAGAAAAAGGAAGGTTGAAGTAGCACTCCCAAAATTTCGCCTGGAATATTCCAAGTCACTCAAAGAGTCTTTCCAAGCCTTGGGAATGAATAGAGTATTTAATTCTGGTGCTCACTTGAATGGCATAAATGATTCGGACCAACTTTTGGTGTCTGAAATATTACATAAAGCTGTTCTTATAGTTAATGAAGAAGGAAGTGAAGCTGCTGCTGTAACTGCTGTAATGGTCATGATGTGTTCATTGCAGTTTGATCCAGAATTTATTGTTGACCATCCATTCATGTTTGCTATATATAATTGCAAGAATAATCTTATCCTTTTCATGGGGAGGGTTGATGAATTGTAATATTCTGAACTTTTTAGATCCTTAAAATGTTTAATTTGCCATAATTAATTAAGATTTAAAAAGTGTACCTTATTGTATTTTATGATCTTGATAGAGCAGAATAAGATGATGATAAGCCTTAGCAAAATTTATTGGATATTTACAGTAATGCAAGAAATGTCACAAGATGTTTCTTATGCTACACATTTGTATTTTTTATAAACCAGCATGCATACACATCTTATATCACATTCTGTTGCACATTTATGTTTCATGCGAACTATGATTCAAATTAATTTTAAAATCATTGAAATTGTAATTTTAATATTTGTTGAAGTTTAATTTCCTGGAAAACTTCATCAGTTACTGCTATTAATTATTAAAAAAAGGTTTTTTATTTTATACATTTATCTGTATCAAACTCTAGATGATATTAATTAATTTAAACATAGTAAAATAATCAAAGAATTCGAGGACTTAGACAATTAATAATATATTATTGCATAAAAAATTATAGTATTCTAGTATCTATCGATAAGATTGGTCAAAAAAGCATGAGAACAAAATAATAAAATACTATTGTGCTTAATTTTTATATATCATAATATATTTATTTGTATAAATATATTATGTATTTTATTTGTATACTCAATTTCTTTGTATACTCAATGCTGATATGAGCTTTCTCTGTTGCATTTTTTAGAATGCTAGAATTTTGAATTGTTAAATAATCGAGGAGTATTATAATATCGGAAGAGTAGAAATTTATAGTTTTGATATTCGAGTAGAAATTTTTAGGGCAATTTTATTGTTCTGTATGTTGTTAAAGATTTTATTGAAGTTATTATTTTGTTGATTATTTTTTATGCTGTATAATGAGCAATATAAAAATAAAATTTTTATTCTTAGAAAATAAATTTTCTAGTTTTTTTAAAAATTTTAAATTTTAAAATTTATTTCATTTAATAGTTATTTTTATAAGATCTTATTTGTATTTTCTTATTTATCTTTTGCAAATTAATGCTTTGAAAAAATTAAAAAGCAAGCTTAAATTTGTTTGATGATATTATTTTTAAATGTAATTTTACAACGTAAAAGAACATAGTAGTATTAAAATGGTTTCTTTAAATGAGTATTTTAAAGATTAATTAAGATTTATAACTTAATTATGTTTAATGGTATTTTGCAATAAATTAGGAGTCATTTAATTTTGAATTCAAAATTGGAAATTTTTGCTTTCTCTTTTCGTAAAATTTGTGGAATGTTTTAAAAATATAATCAGGTCTGTAAAATATATTTAAAAATAAGTAATATAAAAAAAAATTATTAAAGTCAATTCCTAGTTAGGTCAACAAAGAAAAATTTTATTTTAGTTACTTTTTATTAGATAATTATTAATATAAATATGTATGTATATACATATGACAGAATCCCAATATTAAATGGCAAAATAGAAAGCGAATTTCTTTGCAATTTTCCATTCTATATATGGTATTGGACTATTATTTTTGTTTGTTACTATTAATTTGCGTTCTTTTCGTTTTTTTTAATTTATGAAGCTGATGGTGGTCTATAATTTTTCATTCTATCCATCTCTTGTAATGCTTCATTATTGCAAGGAACCTTTCCAGTGAGTTTCGAGCAGTCCAGTTTTTCAATTAATAGTACACTAATGATTTTACACGACTCAAGGCGACATATGCTTGACCTGCTGCGAAGAGTTTTCGTCCCAGATATAAGAATCTGAAAAAGAAAGATTTTTTTCCACCGATCTACACGCTTCGCCACTGACGGTATTTATTCCTAAATTTATATCCTGCTAAATATCTTATATAAGAGAAATTTTTCTCTTATATAAAACTAAAATTAATTAAGGAATTAAAATTTGAAAAAAATTGTATTAACATCAAGTGTCATCCCATCCACTACAAGTTTCAACAAATGTATTTGAACTTGAGTGGATGAATAAAAAGTATTTTATGAACGATTGAAAATCTGAACAATATATATAAATAGATATAGGGAGAGTGTGAACTAATAGTAGGAATTGAATGAATAAGAAAGGTTTTCATTTCAAGTTGAAATATTTGTCTTATTCTGGCGCCATCTATTGGTAGATACATGCAACTTAAATCTAAAAAAAAAAAAAATTTAGTTAATGAATTAATATTTGAAAAAAAACTGTATTAACATCAAGCTTCATCCATTATAAGTATATAAAGGGAGAGTGTGAACTAATAGTAGGAATTGAAAAATGGCAAACGATTTGTCTGATGAGTCGTATTTATTATTATCAGATTAGTATTAGTACAAATGATCTCGTCGCTGACAAAAAGATAATTTTTGTTTTTATCAAAAATTGTAATGTTTTTTCTTTTGTAAATTTTTTCCATTGTAGACAAGAGAAGTTTAACAAACGATATTAATAAACAACGATATCTGACAGAAATTTTTTTTGCTTGCGATCCAAAGATCATGGGATATTTGGTCTGTTGCTGTACGTTCATTTTGTGCACACTAAAGCTAAACAAACCGGGATTTACTGTTTAAAGTGATTCCTGGGCCATTAACAAACATCTATGCCACCGATTCGAGGCTGGAACTTGTGGGACTAAATTAAAGAGTGCTAGCTACTTTGCCATCAAGCCATTGACGCGGGAAAGTTGAATGCGCGCTTGATTCAGTATTTGCAAAGTCTATTGCACCGTGCGTTCCACCAAGTAAGCCTTAGTTGATGAGAGATTCTGTATATAATCTTAATTTGCATAATCTTCTTATTAAAATTTAAGTTATTGGACTGGAAAGACTGTATATAAAAATATGTCACAAATGTGCATCAATACTGTTGTTCATGATAAAACGAAATTTAACCCCAAAATGGTTTATCTACACTTTTTTTTATTATTATTATTTACTTGAAAGTATAATCAGATCGGCGAGTGTTCACTATCGAAAGAATCTGAGTGAATGAAGAAGAACAAAAATATTCATGTATATATCTACACTGGCAATAATGAGGTCAATAAGAGATTAAAAAAAAATAATAATGAGTTGGTGTGCTGGTATTTAGAATATCTAAATTATTATTGAGAAACCAAATGATCTAAGTGTCAAAACTGTTATTTGAAGAGTTTGAACTAAAAATGGGATAATGAGAATTAAAATCGCCAAGAATGAGGCAAGTGGAGGTGATTTTAGGATATATTACGTATAGCTAGTCGATGGTGAATTTGTCTGTGTGGAAGAAGAATTGTGATATATCAGTGAGAATATTAAGAAGTAGAAATAGATTTGGGATTTTTTCCAGTAAAGGGATGCTATAATCAGACTGCTCCAGATAACGTTCATATTTTCCAGTTCTCTGGCGGTATCAAAGTGGTCGGTAGATGTAATTAATTTACCTTATAGGGTGTTTTACATATAGTCGATGTATATTTAGTAGGGACTTTAGACGATTTGCTTTCTTTCAGAACTTTATGAAGCACATGGAAAATCATTCCATTGAGAATTTCAAGTGCGATAGTGAAAGATCTTGAAATGATGGTAAATGTTAGAATGACATCATAATAGAATAACATGATGAGCTTTGAAAGGAAGATTATAATTAGACCTCTACTTCATTAAATGGAGTTTAAAGTAATTTCTGTTCTATTGGGCTCTAACTACACCTTCATTCAAAATGCAGTACCTCCTTCGTTTTCACTGAACAAATAAAAACTAAACAACTTGTGAAAGATTTCTGGGGGGAATTACAAATATTACTGTTACTTAATCACGCTCCTAGCAACACTCAACAATTTTCAACTTTGATAACAGGATGATATTCTTTTGTGGACTTTGATTGAACTTAACTTTTTAAAGTTGCTATAGTAGTTCAACTAGTTGATACTGGTGGTGCATTGCGCATGCTCAGCGATTTGGCATGGTTTTTTATTTGCCAAGTAAGTAAAAAAATATATAATACCAAAACGCTGCTTAACTGGATTTGTGATTTTCGCCAACAATTTGTTTACTTTAACAAAAATTTTACAAATTAACTTTTTAACACTTGGAGTGTGAAACCATGCAGTTGTTAGTATATTAAATAGAAAACTAGTTGACAAGTTTTCACAGTCATAACTTTAACAAAACAACTTTACAGCTTTTGGAACAGGACATTGACTACATTTTACAAATACAGGCAAATAATTTACACGTAAAAATATTCTTTAAAATGTAACTAACTGCAAAACTTTAGTTTCTAATTTATACGATTGATTAGCAATTTCTGTGTAAGTGTTCAAAATGTAATATGTATGCAATTCGGTGATAGTAAAGCGTTTAATTTTGAATTTTTTTAATAATTTCTTATAAATTTACATACATAAAAATTATAAATCTTCCTTAATTTGTATGAATTGAAGTAGTAAAAAAATACTTGCATGTATTCGAATTCACGATTATTTATTATTTTACGAAAGAGGGGCGTCGAAAATCGAAGGTCAGAATTCTAAAACAAAATTTTTTAAAAGATTTGTAGATTCCTATTTTTCTTCATTAAAAATATAAAAAAATTTTAAAATTTTAAAAGGAATGTAATATTTTATGGTATAAAGATGCAATCACATTGTACTGAATTTTTATATTAATATAAATATTGACCGTCCTAGAATGAGAAAAATACATCTAGAAATAAACTAGAAGCTTGAACAGCATGGGTGAGGGATTAAAGTAGGAAAATAATTTACAATAGAGGATTTTGTAATCATGTCAATCATTTTCACTTTCAGATTCCATTTTTTATTTGGAATATTCCTCCAAATAAGTGAATTTTTAATGTACTGTAACTTAGCATTTTTCGTAAACATACTTTTTATTAATTTGAATATTTATTAGATTCCATTAAGCAAAAACGAAATGATTATAGTCGTACTGAATATTTTCATCATTGAAACTTATCGTAGAATATCTACATGTAAACAAGTCTATCATTGTGTACATTAATTTTAGCATATTTTTTAACTGAATAAGAAACATTGAATAAAAATACTTTTAATGTCATCTAAGAGATGAATGCGAAGTTACATGAACAAAAATTAATACAGTATGAAGTTTTATTATCTGGTATTCAATTATTTTTCATATCGGAAATAATTTCCATTATTTCAATCATTTAATGACGCCAAGTTTTTATATCTTAACTTGCTGTAATCTGTTTTGATAATCAGGATTTTGACTGTGTTTGTCAAATCAGCTTTAATTTCAGTCCAAATCATTTAATTCAGTTCTGTATTAAGAAATGTTTAAAATTGTTTAGAAATTTACAGTTAATTTAAATATTTTAAGAATGTAAACAGTTGTTAACCAGTTTCAATTGTTTATTAAACAATATAAATTTAAAACAGTTTAAATTTGTTTACATTTTATGTGCACCACAGTTAAAAAAAAAAAATCTAATTTTCAGTATGGGAAAGGTCTATAGCAAAACTTTTAAAGCACATGCATATCTTTTTGTTAATAAATAAGTAAGAATATACATAATATTGTAGATAATTCATGAGTTTCTATACAAGAATACATTTCAATATTTAAGTAGGGCTTTTTATAAAGAGTAATTATTTTATTTAGGCTTAATTTCTTCATTTTCTTCATATAGAACAATGAATACCTTAAAATATATCAGACTCAGAGAAGAAGGCGCTCTGAATGAACGGACATTTAAAAGAGCGACAGTGCAGAAATGTGATTGGGCCTATGAAGATTTTCAGACGGCAGAGATGGTGCCAGATTCTACGATGTGCAGGTTGCAAGGGCGATTCCGCAAGGAAGATGATAAAAACACCTGCTTACGGAAGTCCGTAGATACTCTTGTTACTGTTGGTAGAATTTGTCGCCGTGCACGTGAAATGCATAAACTGTATTATGCAAAATTTTCTGAAGAATCTGAAGAAACAGAACGTTCAGTCATTGCCAAAATGGCGAATGAAGCTGTTGAAAAATATCCCCAATCCGTAAGTTTAAATAATACTTTGAAATTTTGGCAATTTTTAGATGACTGGTACGATCCTTCTCGAGATAATGGCGCTTCTGTTCGCGTTATTTGTCCTTCTAGATCACAGATTAGTGAACATTTTAAATCGTCCTCTTAAATATTTATGCATATTTTAGCGAGCGAAATAATACTGTATTGTAATACATTTTTAAGGCTGTAAATAAAAGATTTATATATGGTACTTGCCTCATCATTAAAAAAAAAATTATTACTCAGTTATTAGGATGGCAGATTTAAAACAAATGACCCTTTTTGGAAATTCAGAATAATTTATAAAATTTTGCTATGTAAATAGCCTTAGCTTAATATTATTCGTGAAATTCTTATTCAATTTTATAGAAGATTTATTATATTATTTACGTAGATTTATTTTTAAATAACATGCAGAATTTCATTGGAAACTAGTTTTCATTGTATCCACTAAATTTTGAAACTTTTTCTTTTAATGAATAAATTTTTCATTGCTTAATTATAATTTTGTTAATCTTTAACATTTCTAAAAAGTTCTACGATTCTATCCCTTTCATTGGTAACTTTCTTTTTAGATCCCTCTCAATTTTGATATTACTCTATTTGAAAATAAAAATCGACCTAGAACTATTCTCAATATCCCCAATTAGCTTTCTCTTCCTAATGTTCTCTTTCTGAAGTGCCAGACAGTAGGCAGATCTGCAAATTTACCACTAGACAGACGGCCCTCGCCCACCATGGAGCTGTTGCGCTAGTAAAGAAGAACAGAAAAACAAGTATTATAAAAAAAAAAAATTAAAGTCAATTTCTACTTTTTTTTCACTATATTGTAGAAAGTTCTTTATAAATAATTTTCATTCATTTCTTTTTTTTTAGTTTATCTGACGCCATCTATTGGTAGATACATGCAACTTAAATCTAAAAAAAAAAATAATAATAATAAAATTAATTAATTAAATTTAATTACTGAATTAATATTTGAAAAAACTGTATTAACATCCTGTGTCATCCACTACAAGTTCAAAAAAAATGTATTTGAACTTGAGTGGATGAATAAAAAGTAGTTTATGAAGGATTTAAAATTTGAACAAGATATACATAGGGAGAGTGTGAATTGTTGAAATACATTTCGCATAGAAGGAACTGAAATAAACAGCTATAATCTAGTCTTTTCAAGTTCAAGTAAGTCTTTTCAAGTTCACGAAAAAACATACTCGTCGATGCGAGACTCTTGGCCTATGCTTGTCACACTGTGTCCCTCTTCAAATTTGTTGATCATTTACAAACTTGCCCAGAGGATTTCTTCTAGAAATATTGCAGTACTAACTCTAATAAGAATGACATCTAATGAAAATGTCTTTAATAGTGCCTTTCGTGCTTCCATTTTTTAAAAAAAATCTTGCACTGAGTGCACTGACTGTCCGCGTTTTACATGTTCCCTCTTGACCTGTGACGGCTTGTTCCTGATATTTCCAGATGGATCACTTGAGTGTTCATGGTAGTGATCATGTAACTGCCTTTCTAAAATTTCATAGCTATCGATTTAAAAATTACATCTTTGCTTAAGTTTTGTTCACCTTCTGTAAATATGAGGAGGAAAATAATAAAAATGGAATTCTTTTTTTAAGTATCGACTACAATCAATTATCGTTTGCATGTTAGTAGTCTAAGAAAAAATTTTAAATCTTCTATTCGTATTTTTTATCCGCTCATTTTTCGAAAATCTAAGCTCTCTGTCACGATTAAAATATTCATTTACATATATTGCGTTGCACGATCACATATGCAAGTCAGGTTCGAGACTGCAGCCAAATCTAATTTGGAAATACTTCAAATGCTTGTAATCATTCGAAGAACTTTATTATCAAATTAAAGTTGGTACTTCAGAAATAAGGATATTATAAACTATCTATCATCTTTATTATCTCTAAAAAAAGTTTCATGATTCTATCTCTTTCACTGGTAACTCTGTTCTTAGATTCCTCCCAATTTATGACATAACTCTATATGAAAATAGAAAGCGTCTTAGAATTGTTCTCAATATCTTCAATTAGTGTTTTCTCCCTAATCTTCTCTTTCTGAAGTGCCAGACAGCAAACAGTTATTGGCAATGTATTAATTAAAATTTAAGTTTGCATATATTCGTATAGGCACCTATTCTCCTTACTTCAGATTTTTATATTAATATTACAAAAAAAATAAGACATAATTAAAAGGGCATAGATCAGAGGAAATGCTTTCAATAATCCAGGACAGTAAGCGTGTGGCTGCTCTGTAGCCAAGAGCTTCATTCATCCTTCAACTGATTAGTTCTAATTTTTTTTTAAATAGGTACTCATTTTTTTTTTTTTTTTTTTTTTTTTTTGTATAATAATTTTAACCATACCTTTTATGAATATTTTTTTTATATTCAACAATAAATACGGAATCATTTAAAAGTGTTGCTATACATAATTATAATATCATTTAAGAAATGTTGCCCTGATTTTAAATTGTTAGTAAATACAGAATCTTCATGATTAATTTTTTTCTATTTAGAATATTCTATAGCTGAAACCTGTACAGTCTGTAGTTTAACATTAAAATTGATGGATGGACTATAAACATGCTCTAAAGCAGGGGTCTCCAAACTTTTCAGCCTTAGGGCCATACTGTTTACTCCAGTAAGTACCAAGGGCCAAAACCATTTTAATTTTTCTGCCATTATCTATAATTTCTAGACTAGTCGCCCAGTACGCACTCTGAACGAGCAGGTTTATGTTTGATTCAAGATATATACATTCCAAACATCGATATACATGCGATATATATGCGATACTCCCACCCCACCCCACCCAGCTGTGGCCCGGTGGTCAATTGGCTAGCGCTCTGGCCTTGGTACCCCAGGCTTCATTACCCCAAATCCTGGTGGTGGCACGGTTGTTTGTTAGTGGTTTGGAATCCACATTAAATTGTAGGTTCGTGTAATTAGCCCAAAGCATGCAAAAAATTGCAATAGAATGCCAAACCAAACCAAACCAAACCAATCCCATAAGGACTCATTTTCTTTAAATAAGTGATACGGGAATGATGAAATAATCTTTGTTTCCATTATTATTTCTAATTTTCCATTTCATCATTTAGACGAAAAACCTCATTTGTTTCAGACTAACTGGTTAAGATCGCATTATCTTCGGACATTAAAATAATGTGTGCATGTGGTTCTGCTTCTTAACATTCAATTTAATTGCAATACATTTTGTAACGGTTAGTTTTCATTCTTCATCAGCTAGAGGCCTGATGCCAATTGGCTAGCGACCAGGCTTCAGTTTCAAATCCTGGTTGTGATATTGATGTTTGTTACTGGTTCGGAATCCACGTTAAATTGTAGGCTCCGGTCTAATTAACCTAAAGTGTGCATAAAATGATCGTAGAGCGACAATGTATCTAGGATTATATTATTATCTGTTTTTAACCTATCCAATTATTTGCTTTCATTCATCAAATAAAAATTTCAATTACTCCATCCCTACTATAAGACTTTTTTAATACGATTTTATTAGTTTTACCTGTATGTTTGTTTGTAACCGATTCTTTGTGCTCGATTTTGCCCTACTTTAAGCAATCAGATTTAATTTAAACTTTGTAGACTTATCAAGGACCAACGACAATAAAATATTTTGATAAGTTTATTATATCATCATGATTAGGATCACTAGGATTAGTGATTTTATTTTAACTTATGAAGAGTAATTTAACCCTTGTAGAATGAAAGCACATAAGACATTCAAACCTACGTGGGACAGGGGCACAACGGATAACGCGCCTGACTACGAATCGGGAGATTCCCTGTTCGAATCCTGGCTGGCTCGACATATTCGCATTTAGCCTTTGTTTTACTCACAATTAAATTATTGTAAGAACTATAGTTCCAGTCCTCCGTACCGTTACCTCATTTAAATACTATAGTTTAAAAACACTAAAAAACATGCTTTTAGAGTTGATCAAACTAAAAAGTAAAAAATATTTGTTAACATAAGAATAAAATGACTGACAAGAAAATGTGACTGTTCTAAAAGCGTGGGATGCTTTGTATGACATTTTTAAACTAACTCTGCATTTCGGAATGAATAATGAAAAATTATAACGACTGATATCGAGCACCCCACGCTTTTAGAACAGTGACATTCATTTTCTCGCCAGTCATTTTATTCTTATGTTAACAATTATTTTTTACTTTTTAGTTTGATTAACTCTAAAAGTGTGTTTTTTAGTTTTGTTTAAACTGTAATTTATTTTATTATAAAATATAGAAATGAAAATTTGTCTCATTTTCTTACGAGTTAAATTGTGTTAGGAAGGTATTTTTTATTGAAGGTTTGTTTTTGAAATTAATTTTTATCTGTTGGAAATACGTTACGAATGTTTTTAGCCGATTATCCCACGTTAATAGGAACATATTAACTGTGATTTGTGGTGTCACGAAATCCACCCATTTTAAAATGCTTATACAGGGGATGGACGACCCGTTGCCTGCCTTGAATATTTTTTCGGCCTGTGAGATTTATCACACTTTTGCAAAATGTATTTATTTTATAATGGCCAAAGTAGTGTAAACCAATTTATTTAAAAAATACATTGTGTGCATCCATATATTCAAAAAATTAACTTTGATTTTAAAATAATATTCTTGCGAATATGATAGATATTGCCTGTTTTATTTACAGTTATGAGTTCGCAGAATAATTAAATTATATTCTGCGAACTCATGATGCGCGCGCATCTTGGAAAAACTAATATAGCAGGTTCTATGTTCCACTTTAAGTGACCGAAGTGATCATCGCTAGATACGTACAGTTGATTGTTATTAGCAGAACAAACCAGACTCTTAGTTCAATATATTAGCGCTTTTGGTTCAACTTAAACCAATGAACCTTTTTTTTTTTTTTTTTAATCAAAAATGAAATTGACCAGACACAAAAAACGCTCAAACATTACGGACGCTAACCAGCAACACCAATTACGATGTGCAAATACCCAAATTGAGATCGATTTGCAAAAACTAAGTGAAAGACTGGAGAAATAAGCATCGCACTAGTAAAATAAATATTTTTTAATGATTTCATTTTTTTTTTTAAATTTCGTTTTTAGTGTTATAGATTTCTTTACAATGTGCGTTTATTATCATTATTATTATATTATCTGTGTTTACGTGTAAGAATAATAGTAAACACAAAAATAATAATTCATTATGTTTCAATTTTTGGTCTATAGTGAGTCTCAATCTAATTTGGGGATATATAATTTTATATGCGGCCCGCAAGATCATTTGGGTTCTCCCCTGGTATAAATAAATTATGGATAAATATATCATAAATATGTTTTTAAATATTATTTAACAAATCTTATTTTTGAGAATTTTAATGTTTCTAGATATAACAAAGTTATAGATTTTCTGTAGAAAAAAAATGTGCTTAAGATATTCAGTTCAAGTAACAAATGGAAAATAAAGAATTGTTGTAATACTTTAAATCCAAGATTACAGCCAATTTTAAATTTACTATGAAAAATAAAATTATTGTAAAATTCGGATATTATTTAACAGGATAATAAATAAAAAAGGGACAAATAGAACATATTAGTTGTAGAAAAACAAGTAATATAAAAAAAAAAAAAAAAAAAAAAATTAAATTCAATGCCAATTTTTTTTTTGCTATATTGCAGAAAGTCCTTTATAAATAATTTTCATTCATTTTTTTAAGTTTATCGGGAGCCGTCTATTGGTAGATATATGCAACTTAAATCTAAAAAAAACTAAAATTAATTAATTAAATTTAATTGCTGAATTAATATTTGATAAAACTGTATTAACATCAAGCGTCATCCACTGCAAGCTAAAAAAAAAAATACATTTGAACTTGGGTGGAGGAATAAAAAGGTATTTTATGAACGATGGAAAATTTGAACAAGATATATATATATATAGGGAGAGTGTGAGCTAATAGAAGAATTGAAAAAAAAAAAAAAAAAAAAAAGATTCAAAACATTTTTAAGAAATAAAAAAAAAATTATGCTTGGTGGTGAATAACCTATAAATGTAAAATATTAATAAAATTTGCAATTTAAATTTAATGCATTTACTTGAAACAGTTATTGTAAAAAAATTTAGTAATATATGTTTTCAAGTAAATAGTTTATACTATTTGTTCCTATAAATAACAATAGATGGCGCCCCTATATCGCCTTGAATCATTAAAAAGAATTTTCGCCCTATTATAAATGTTTTTTTTTCCCCCAATGCAGCTGGCAAACAGACATGGACGTCTTAATGCAAGCGCTGCACAGACGTTACTCACTTTGCATTACCCAGGGGGCGCGTGTAACTTGAAGATACGGACGTGGAGTAACAATGCCCCCGCAACACTCTACGATCATATTAGACCGGGACCTACGGTTTAAAGCGAATTCCGAACCACTACACACATCCATGGCACCGCCGGGACTCGAACCCGAAACCTGTGGCACCGACCCACTCGGCCATTCAGGCCCCCATTATAAATGTTATTGAACGTAACTAATAAATCCTATCGCCAGCAAAAACGTTATAAAAACGAAACTCTTATAACATTGTTTAATTCTTACCCCCTCTAATACAGATCTTAGAAAATTAGCTCATTCATATTAGGCCATTTTTATGAGCGTTACTAAATCAAAATAAAGAAAATGTTTCATTTTTGGCTCAGAAATGCAAACTTTGCCGTGTTAGTAGGAAGGCATGAATTTTGGAGCAGATTTTCTACTCCTGTAGCCTGTATAACATTTTATTAACAAAATTATATTAAATATTGTAAGAAAATACTATGACTTTTTTTTAAATTGAAATTTAATAATTAAATAACAAAACACGTTACCTCATAAAAGAATTTGCAAATTTAAAAAATATCGTTAGTTCAGCCACTATCATATTTTAAATATTAATTTATGAAAGAAATGTTCAAGTTAATAATTAGATAATGTTCCTAAGTAAACTACTTGAGCACATATTCTTGGAATGATATATCCGAGACAAGACAAAAAATGCTTTGAATTTTGCACCATTTTCAATAAGTTATTGCACAATGAAAGATTGAAAACTATTTCTTTTTTATATCCTGATGTTAAAAAAAAAAATGGAAGATTGTACCAGTGTTTAAAATTTTATTCTTATCTCATTACGTCACTGACCAATCAATCAATTTTTTTTTACGTAATGTGTAATCACAAAAAACTTCCAATTTTCTTTATTCAATTTGCGTTTTTCATCATCCTCATCATCAATAGCATAACAGCCCAGATGGGGCCAAGGCTTTTCTTTGAAGAGATTTCCATGCATTCCTCTGGGTGACAATGATCCTCCGATTATTAACCTTTAGTACAGCAAAATCATTTTCAACTGCGTCTATTCATCGCAACTTGGGTCGTCCTCTTCATCTTTGTCCCTGTGGCTTTGCTAAAACGATCTTTTTTTTTTAAGGTTTAAAACATTCATTCAAATTATTTTAGCAGCCCAGTTTAATATGTTAATCTTAATAAATTTTATAATATCTGGACCTCTATAGCAATTATAAATTTCTGCTTTGTACCGACTTCTCCAACAATCATTTTACCTAAAACCTCCAAGAATAGCCGTTAAAATCTTCCTCTCAAATAGACCCAAATGAGCCTCCTCAGATCTTGTCAAAGTCCATGCTTCAGAGACATAGACCAAAATAGGTCTAATAAGGGTTTTCTATAACAAGAATTTAGTTTTTCTGTACATGAACTGTGATTTAAACAAGATTTCTTAACACAAAAAAAGGCCTTATTGGCAGACACAATTCTGTTTATTTCAGGTAAGATATTATTTTGATAATTAATTTATGATCTTAAGTATTTAAAATTAAGTAGAGGTTCAAAAGTGTAAGCGTCTAAGGTAATATTGGGTGTATACCGACAAATATTTCTTGAGGAAAACATATTTCGCTTTCTCCTATTTAATGTTTAGAATCAAAGTCCTTGCAGCCAATTCAAAAGCTCGAAAAGCTTCCTCCAAAGTTACAAAAGATCTTGCAATGATTACAACATCGTCAGTATAAGCTCAAATCTGAAGACTTGAAGAAAATATGTCCTCTTAAGTTTATACACTGAATTTTTCAATACCTTTTCCAAAACAACGTTAAAGAGTAGGCCAGAAAGCAAATTCCCCTGCCGAACATCATTTTGAAGGGAAAATGTGTTTTTAGTAAACTCTATATACATAAAATATGAAATATTACTACTTGTATAAACCAAAAGAATAAAGAAAAACACTTTTGTAAAATATGGTAATCAAGGAGCCATTATTGGGGGTATATAAACTGCTTGCGGGAACTTAAAAGGCCTCCTGTCCTTATTTCCTTTTATTTCTAAAATTCCTTATACATCGCGTAAGTATAAGGAATTTTAGAAATAAAAGGAAATAAGGACAGGAGGCCTTTCAAGTAAAATATTAAAATATTTTTATCGAAAATAATTTTTAAAAAAAACTGGATTTAAAGAATATTGCGTAAACTTCCTTCTTTACAAACTAAATTTGAATAAGAATTATGCGAATAATATTTAGCTAAAACTATTTACATAATAAAATTTTATAAATTATTCTGAATAAAAGGTCATCTGTTCAAAATCTGCCATCCTAATTTTTGAGTAATTCAATAAATTTTTAATGATGAGAACAAGTATCCAAGTATAAAAATTTTATTTAAATTTTAAAATGTATTAAAATACAATATTATTTCGATCACTAAAATATAGTCAAATATTTAAGAGGATTTAAATTATTCTAGAATCTGGTATCTAGAAGGGCAAATAATACTAACAGAAGCATCATTCTCTCGAGAAGGATCATAAAAATCATCTAAATATCGCCAATATTCCAAACTATCACTTAAACTCGTAGATCGGTGATAATTTTTGATAACTTTATTTGCCATTTTGGCAATCTCTGAACGTGCTGTTTCCTCAGATTCTTCAGACAACTTTGCATTATACAATTTGTGCTTTTCACGCGCATGGCAACACATTCTACCAACAGTAATAAGGGTATCTACTGACTTCTGTAAGCAGGTGTTTTCATCACCTTCCTTGCGGAATCGTCCTTGCAACGTGCGCATCGTAGAATCCTGCACCATCTCAGCAATCTCAAAATCTTCATAAGCCCAATCACATTTCTGCACTATCGCTCTTTTAAATGTGTGTTCCTTCAGAGAGCCTTCTTCTCTGAGTCTGATACACTTTAATGTATTCATAGTTCTGTAGAAATGAAAATTTATAAGGAAATCAAACCTAAATAAGATCAATTCACTTTACAAAAAACACTACTTAAAATTATTAAACTGTATGAGAGTTTTTCTTGTATAGGAAATAATGAACTTATCCACAATATTATTTGCATGTTTACTTATTTATTAACTAAAAAAATATTCATGGGAATTAGAAGTTAATTCAAAAACAATTTGCGGTAAAAACTGAAGTTGTTATTTAAAAAAGTTATGAAAAGTCTTCAAATTTCATTCCAGTAATAAGATATGAATGTTTAGTTACAAGAATGTGAAATATTACTTTTTGGACCGCATTTGCACCGTAATATTTGAAAAAGTAAAAGGTCTGAAAAAAAAACCCTCTTTAATCTATATATTAAAACAAGTAGGACAAATATCAGGCACGTCAAATTTCTTTTCCAAGAGTTTTTTTAACAATTAAACAAGTCAAGGGAATGATGTTTTCGATATTTAAAAAAAAAAATCGTTAATTTCACAATTATTTATGCATATTTGAATTTAAAAAAGAATTTGTAAAAATATGAATGTTTTAAAAAGGATTCATGATTTTATTGGTGCCGTAATCTAAACATGTCTAGTCTTTATGAGGCCTGTGGTTTGGCTGTTCTACTGTAGAACATTCGCGGATTGAAATAGAATTTGTTTTAAATATATTGGACATAAAATGTAAACAAATTAAAATAAGGTTTCTTAATATAGGGGATTTAAAATGATGGATATAGTGGTAAATTTACAACAATTGATAATCAAAACAGATTACAGAAAATTGTAATGATACCAAGCTTTTATTTAATTATATGATTGACATATTGGAAATTCCCGATATGAAAAATATTTGAATACCATTTAATTAAACTTCGTACTGAGTTAATTTTTGTTCATGTAACTTCTTATTAGTTTCTTAAAAAACAAAATACTTCTAGTGTTGTCTAACTTTTCTTATTGAATTGAAAAAAATTCCCGTTTGATCCATGCTAAAAACTATCGCACGAATCTTGATAGGCTGGTTTCTATGTAGATATTCTAGGATAACTTCCGATGATGAAAATATTCAATACTGTTCATTTCGTTATGCTTAATGGAATCTAATACAAATCATATTAAAGTAGAAAGCTAAGTTATAGAACATTAAAATTTACTATTTAGGAGGAATAATCCCAATAAACAATGGAATTTAAAAGTGTAAACAAACTGACATGATTGCAAAATCCTTTATAGCAAATAGTTTATTTTTCTACTTCAATACTCAGTCAATTCTGTTAAAGAGTCTAGATTATTTATTTTTCTAATTAGAGGATGGTCAATATTTAACTTTAAAACGTTCACGACAGTGGTAATACATCTTTCTACCACAAAAAAATTGCATCTCATTTACATTTTTATTGCAAGAAAATAGGAATTTACAAACGATGTTTGGAAAATTTTGTTTTAGAATTCTGTCCCTCTATTTTCTTCCGGAAAATTATAATAAAAAAAATCTTGAACTCGAATCTATACATGTATTTTTTTACATCAATTCATACAAATCAATGCACAAATTTAATGTATGTAAAGGTTAAGAAATTATAATAAAATCGTATTAAATGCTTTGCTATCACAAATTACATTCAAATTACATTTTGAACAAAAATAGTTAACCAACTGTATTAGAAAGAAATTAAATTGTACAATTATTTAAATTTTTAAGAATATTTATATGCGCAAATTATTTACCTGTATTTGTCAAATATAGTCAATGTCCTATTCCAAAAGCCGCAAAGATGCTTTGTCTGAGTTGTGACTCTAAAAAGCTGTTAACTAATAGGCTATTTATAAGCTGATTACTGCAAGGTTTCACCCTCCACGTGTTAAGAAAATTAATTGGAAATTTTTGGCGGAAAGTAAATATATTGTTGGCGAAAATCACAAATCTGCGTTTTAGGTATTATATATTTTTCTCTTACTTACTTGACAAATTAAAAAATCA
The DNA here is from genome assembly GCA_021605075.1 of Caerostris darwini. Taxonomy (NCBI): domain Eukaryota; kingdom Metazoa; phylum Arthropoda; class Arachnida; order Araneae; family Araneidae; genus Caerostris; species Caerostris darwini. The sequence goes on along the minus strand of BPLQ01007261.1, from coordinate 14,110 downwards.
TGCCAAATCGCTGAGCATGCGCAATACACCACCAGTATCAATGAGTTGAACTATTATAGCCGTTTTAGAAAGGTAAGTTGCATCAAAATCTACAAAAGAATATCATCCAGTTATCAAAGTTGAAAAATGTTGAATGTCGCTATGAGCGTGATTAAGTAACAGTAATATATGTAATTTCACTCTGAATTCTTCACAAATTTAGTTTTTTTTTATTGTTCAATAAATATCAAGGAAATACTACATTTTGAATAAAAGGTGTAGTTAGAGCTCAATATGGCAAACATTACTTTAAACTTCATTTAATGAAGCACTGCTCTAATTATAATTTTCCTTTAAAAGCTCATCGGAATATTCTATCAAGACGTCATTCTAACATTTACAATAATTTTCAGATCTATCACTATCGTAATCAATTTTCTCAATGGAAAAATCTTCCAAGGCATCATAAAGTTCTGAAACGCAGATTTCCACCGTCATTACCAGGTCATCCTCTTAACAAACTGCTCTTAAACGTTTTTGTTATTTTTTAACTTGTACTCCTTTTTGAATTAGATTAACTTATTGAAAGTATTTTTATTTTTAAGTTCTCTTTCAAACTACGTTCAGTTTGTAATTCTTCAAAATCCTCTTTTTACTTTATTATTTTAATTATTAAATTATAATTATTAATTATTAAATACTTTATTGAAAAGAAGAAAAAAGAAACTTCTCCTCTCCATATATTATTATCTCTATTTTAATTGTTTTATTTTTAATGCAATGGGCTTAAAGCTAAAGTAACTTCCCTCTCACATGCAAAGAAGGAGTTAGGGGTTACCCACACCAATTAGCTCCGTCAACCTACAAATCGTCGTCGTCGTAAAGTTCTGAAAGATATCATATCGTCTTAAGTCACTACTAAAAATACATCGAATATAAGTAAATCAACCGATTACTTCCATAGCGCAGAAGTACTGGAAAATATGAACGTTATCGAGAGCATATCGAATACGGCATCAATTTATGAGAAAAATCCCAAACTTATTTCTACTTCACAATATTTTCACTGATATATCATTAGAATGCATTGATCTATCACAGTTAATCTTCCAGACAGACAAATTCACCATCGATTAACTATATGTAATATATCCTCAAATCCCCTCCACTTGCATCCTTTTTGGCGATTTTAATGCTTTATCCCATTTTTGGTTCAAACTCTTCAAGTAACAGTTTTGGCACTTAGATCAATTGGATTCTGAATGATAATTTAGATATTCTAAATACCAATACGCCAACTCATATTATTTCTTCTTTATCTCTTATTGATCTCTACATTGCCCATACAGATATAAACCCGAATATTGTTCTTTCTTCATTCCCTCAAGCCGCCCAGTTTCCGAGGGAGTATCCTTTGCAAGAACCCCGAAAAACTCTAACACCATGCCATCGGTCTCAAAGCAACCCTTACAAAATATTAATGCTAACAATACTAACTCTAACCCTTCTAATCTTACTGCCGATTCAGCCACTAAAGCGCTTTATGTACTTTCAGAAATTGTAAATATCTTTAACATGCTTGGAGGTATAGATAACTTTTACACGCAACTTAAAAATGCTAATAGCCCCATTGAAAAATTACAACTTCCTTTTAAATGCCTCAATTAATTGAGCTTGTTGCTTTCCATTTAATTATTTTATAATTGCGCCATCCTTTTTAATTACCCCTTCTTGTTTTATTTTTATCTTACTAACATGGACATAAATACGCTCACTGCCTTTTGTTACCAATGTTTTTTTCTTATTGCATTGAACCCTAGCATACCGGATTAGGAGTGAATAAGGCCATAACCGGCCAATGTACACCGTGAAAGTTGAATGATGATCGAATGATGATGATTCATTCCCTCACATTCTTTTGACAGTGATCATTTACCGATCCAATTATACTTCCAATTATATAATAATCAAATAAAAATGTAGAGAAACCAATTTGATGGACTAAACTTCATTTTCTTCATGAACTACAGAATATCACATGCACATTTGTGTCTACACTGTTTCTGTCCAACACTTTAAATTATAATTAAAAAAAATAATAAAAAAACAAAGAATCTCTCATCAACCAACACTTCCTTTTTGGAACACAAAATGCAATAGACTTTTACAGGATAAAAAAAAAAACGTTTGCATCAATCGCGCACTCAACTTTCTTGCTTTAGCGGCTTAATGGCTAGCATTCTGGCCTTTGGAACTACAGGCTTCAGGATCGAATCCTGACGGTATCATGGACGTTTCATAATGATTCGGAACCCACTTTAAACTGTATGACCCGATTTATTTAACCGTAGTGTGCACAATATGAGCGTACGGAGACAGACAAAATTTCCCGTGACCTTTTGATAGCATACTAAAGGATTTTTGTCAGACATTGTCTTTAAAGGGCCTGAATAGCCGAGTGGCTAGTGCTCTGGCGCTCGGTACCACAGGTTTCGGGTTCGAGTCCCGGCGGTGCCATGGTTGTTTGTAGTGGTTCGGAATCCACTTTAAAAAGTAGGTCCCGGTCTAATAGGATCGTAGAGCATTGTGGGGGCATTGTTACTCCGCGTCCGTGGCTTATCTTCAAGTTACACACGTCAAGTACGTCTGTGCAGCACTTGCCTTAAAGCATCCAAGACCAAGCTGTCTGTGTTTACCAGCTGCATTAGAAAAAAAAAAAAAAAAAAACATTGTCCTTAAATATCGCAACTTAAAAGATAAAATTGGGATTAAATTTGTGTTTTTATTAGTTTTAATCCGTGTTATTTATTAGTTTGTGTTATTTGAAAGCATTGTATTTTTCATGACAAATCAATTTTAATTGTTTAAAAGGTGAATATTATAGATACAGAATTTATTGCATTCTCTAATCATTACTAACTGTCTTATCAATTAACTTGCATTATTACTTCCTGCAAAATTTACTTCAATTGAAAACAAAAATTTCGGCTATAATCTTTGAAAATAATGAAAAATAGAATCTTAGGAAAAAAAAAAAGTTTCTAAAAAATGTCATCATTATATGTCTTATTATAATTTAAATAATATCAAAAAGTATAATTATTATAATTAATTTCGAAATATAAATAAATCGTTCCCCTTCGCATATAAATAGATTATCAAACATTTAATATTAATTTTGAACATTGAAATTTAAAAGTACTGTAGGAGTTTAATCATGAATTGAACAGTGCAATGTTCCCTTCAACGCTTAAATTATTTCAATATCACAAAAAATAAAAATAGCAGATGACATTTAAGAATAGTGCATTTCCAAGTCAATCACTGCTCTATCTTTGACAATAATGAAGAATAGATTCTTGCAAAAAAAAATAATAATAAAATTCTAAAAAATGTCACAATTATATGGAGTAGTAGTATAATTAAAATTAAAAAAAAATGTCAAAAATTTTATTTATTAAGAATTATAGTAAATTATTCTACCTCGCTTATAAATAAATTATCACACATATTAATTTACTTTATTTTTTAACATCTTACTTTGAAGTACTCCAGAAGTTTAATCATCAATTGAAGAGGTGTTCTATTAAACGCTTAAAGTATTTCAATATCACAAACAATAAAAATGGTAGATGACATTTATAAATAGTGCATTTCCATGTCAACCACTGCTCTATACTTTAAATATTAATTTAATGAAACAGGGCTCAAGTAAGAATTAAAAAAAAATTGCAATACGTTGATTACATTCTTATAATGAATTACCCCCAAAAAACAAAAATGTGTTTTAAATTTGGTAAAATCCAGTATCCAATATTTCCTTGTGCAATATTTTAGTTCTTTTCTCTATCTCAATGGTAAAAATTGGAAACAGACACAAAATGGCATTTTTTCTATCTTATAAACTGCACTAAATCTCTTACCAATTTGTTTTATCCCTTACTCTTTGATTTTACCTAATGCGTATATGTAAGAAATTTCTTTCTTTCTTAACTAAATATTTTTATTAATCCTTTATATACAAAGTAAGAAATATGTGTGCTTATCTAAATCAAAAGAATTAAAAAATACCACGTTTACGTATTTCTTAAACATATTGATGAAGGGGCTATAATAAGGGGTATAAAAGATGCTGCAGCAACTTGAAATACATCCTATCGTAATTTTCTTTTATTTCTGAAATTCATTATGCATAATGGAAAATATTTAAAGAAAAATTTGGATCTATTGAATCTTGTGAAACTTCCTTCTATACAAACTAAACTTGCATAAGAATAAACTAAATAATATTATATTGAATCTGTTTAAATAATACAATTTTATATTTTATTCTGCATTAATTATAAAGGTCATCTTTTCTCAATTTGCAATCCTAACCTCTGAGTAACTCAAATTTCTTTTTAAAGTTCTATACGAAGAAAATTAAAATTTATAAAGAAATTAAGCCTAAATAAGATACACTTTACAAAAACAGTACTTAAAAATTTAAAATCGTATGATATTTTCTTGTATAGGAACTCAAGAATTTATCCACAATATTATTGATGTTTATTTATTCATTAACAATAAAAAATATTCATTTGAATTAGACATTAGTTCGAATAAAAACCGTGGTAAAAACTTGAAGTTATTTTAAAAAGTTTTCAGAATTTTTTGCAATTTCATTACCTTAATTTGCAATTTCATTCCCATATAATAACCCCCTTCTCAACAGACAAAATTCCAATAAGAATTGCCCGAAGGATATTACACTAAAGCTATTTACATAATAAAATTTTATAATTTTTACTGCATTAACGACAAAGGTCATGTATTCTAAATTTTACATCCTAACCTCTGAGTAACTCAAAATTTCTTTTAATGACGAGGCAAGTAACAAAAAGTATAAATGCTTTATTTAAAATCTATTTTCGACAACTTTATTTACCACTTTTTGCAATGATCTGAACAGGTTGTTTCCTCAGATACTTCAGACAACTTTTCATAATAGAGTTTGTCCATTTCAAGTGTACGACGAACAATTCTACCAAGAGTAACAAGAGTATCTACGGACTTCTGTAAGCAGGTGTTTTTATCATCTTCCTTGCGGAATCGTCCTTGCAACATGCGCATCGTAGAATCCTGCACCATCTCTGCAATCTGAAAATCTTCATAGGCCCAATCACATTTCTGCACTGTCGCTCTTTTAAATGTCCGTTCATTCAGAGAGCCTTCTTCTCTGAGTCTGATATACTTTAATGTATTCATTTTCTATAAGAAGAAAAGGAAAAATAATAAACAAATTAGGCCTAAATAATGTAAATATGCTTTACATAAAGCCCTACTTACAAATATTAAAATGTATTCTTGTATAGAAACTCATGAATTTATCTACAATATTATTGCTAGGTTTACTTATTTATTAACAAAAAATATTCATGTGAATTAGAAGGTACTTGTGGTGAAAACTAAAGTTAAAAAGCTAAAAAAAAAAGTTTTGAAAAATCTTGAAATTTCATTCCAGTAATAAGGTATGAATCTTTAATTAAAGGATGTGAAACCTTACATTTTTGGATCGCATCTGAATGCTGCTTTCTTACCCAGTATTCCTTAAAAGAAACACTGCCTCAAGAAGTAGTAAAAGGAAATTTAATTAAAAATGCACTGTTTAAACCATACATTAAAAAAAAGGACAAAGATGAGGTACGTGAAATTTGTTTTCCAATAGTTTATTAATAATTAAACAGGTCAAGGAAATGATGTTTGATACTTTAAAACAAAAAAAAAACTTTTACTTCTACGATTCTTTATGCATACATTATGAAGTATTTAAATTTCAAATAAGGATTATTAACGATTTGAATGATTTTTAAAAAGTTATGACTTAAATGATGCCGTAACAGGCCTAGTTTGTATGCTGCCTGTGGTTTGGCAATTCTGCTGTAGACATTACGCAAATTGAACAAAATATTTTTAACTATATTCCACATAACATGTAAACAAATTTAAACTATACTTCTTAATATAATGAATTGAAATTAAAGTTTATTTGACAAACAGTAGTCAAAATCCTGAATACTAAAAGTGCTGTAAATGAAAAAAAATTCGCTATAAATTAGTACAAATAAGGATTTTTGTATATATTTTCTCATTTTCAAAACAGATTACCGCAAGTTATAATTAAATAAAAGCTTGGTATCATAAAATAATTGAAATAATGCAAATTTATTTGCGACTTGATTAAATACCAGACAATTAAATTTCGTATTGAATTACGTAACTTCTCATTCTTCGGTTAGATAACATTAAAAGTTTTTTTTTTTTTTTTTAATTTTTCTTATTCAATTGAAAAAATTCCTGTTTGATCATACTTAAAACTATTGTATGAACAGCGAAACGCTAGTTTACATGTAGATATTCTACAATATCTTTGAAGGATGAAAATATTCAGTAGTACTAAACACATTTTGCTTTGCCTGAATGGAATCTACTAAATATTCAAATTAATACAAAGTATGTTTACGAAAAATAGTAAGTTATATTACGTCAAAAATTCATTGATTTTGGAGGAATAGTCCAAATAAACAATTGAATCTTAAAGTGAAAACATTTGGCATGATTGCAAAATCCTGTATTGCAAATAGTTTATTTTTATACTTTAATCCCTCACATATTCTGTAAAACTTTTAATTAATTTCTAGATTACTGTTGTTCCAATTAGAAGATGTGTTGTGCTAACTTATAAAAATTCACGACAGAGGGAATGCATCTTTATACCATAAAATATTACATCTCAATTATATTTTTATGATTTTTATTTTTATTGCCTAAAAATAGGAATTTATATCAATTTTTTGAAAAAAATTTTTTTTTTTAGAATTCTGACCCCAGATTTTCTTCCAGAAAATAATAAAAAATCGTGAACTCGAATCCATACAAGTATTTTTTACTATTGCAATTCATACAAATTAATGTGCATTTCTAATTTTTAACGTATATAAATTCATGGGAAATTTATAAAACTTCATATTAAAAGCTTTGCTATCACCGAATAGTATACATATTACATTTTCAATACTTACACAAAAATAGTTAACCAACTGCATAAAAAAGAAACTAAAGTTGTGCAGTTAATTACACTGTTAAAAATATCTTAATGTATGTAAATCATTTACCTGTATTTGTAAAATGTAGTCAATGTCCTATTACAAAAGCTGCAAAGTTGCTGTGTCTGAGTTATGACTATAAACAGTTGTCAGGCTATTTAATATGAAGATTACTGCTATGTTCCTCCTACTAAAAAGGTTAATCGGAAAAGTTGTGATGTTAACAAATTGTTGTCTAAAATCACAAATCTAGTTAAACCTGCGTTATAGGTATAGTATATAATTTTTACTTACTTGGCAAATAAAAAATCATGCCAAATCGCTGAGCATGCGCAATACACTAGTATCAAAGAGTTGAACGACTATAGCCGTTTTAGAAAGGTAAGTTGCATAAAAATCTATAAAAGAATATGACAAAATGATTCTGCTATCAAAGGTGAAAATTGTTGAGTGTCGCCATGAGAGCGATTAATAACAGTAATATATATGTAATGTCACAATCTAATCGTTCACAAGTCGTTCAGTTTGTGTTTATTGTTCAATGAAAACCAAGGAGGTAGGGTAAATAAACCAACCAATGGCTTAAACCAACCATTTAAAGATCTCTCACTATCGTACTTGAAGTTCACAATGGAATGATCTCCCCAAGTGCAACATAATCATCCCGAGTTCTTAAAGATAATGTATCGTCTAAAGACACTGCTAAAAATACATAGAATATCTGTAAATCATCCGATACGGCGAATTAATTATATCTACCGAACACTTTTATACCTCCAGACAACAGGAAAATATGAACGTTATCGTGAACATTTCGATTGCAGCATCCCTTTACGAGGAAAAATTTCAAACCTTTTCTACTTCTAAACCTATTCTCACTGATATATCATTAGAATCCATTGATTTTATCACAGTTCCTCTTCCACACTGACAAATTAACCATCAATTAGCTATAAGTAATATATCCTCAAATCCCCTCCACTTGCATCATTATTGGCGATTTTTATTCTCATTATCCCATTTTTAGTTCAAACTCTTCAAATAACAATTTGGACACTTAGATCAATTGGATTCTGAATGATAATTTATATATTCTAAATACCAGTTCCTATTATTTCTTCATCATCTCTTACTGATCTCCATTGCCAGTGCAGATATAAACTCAAAAGTTTTTCTTTCTTTATTCAATCAGACTCTTTCGACAGTGATCATTTAATGTTCCAATTATAATTTCAACTGAATAATAAAAAAAAAAGTGTAGACAGATTATTTTATTGCCGAAATTTTGTTTTTATCATGGACAACAGAAAGTCACTTGCTCATTTGTGTCTACCGTCTTTCCTATCCAACAATTTAAATTTTAATAAGAAAAACTACATAATCTCTCACCAACCAACACTTCCTTTGTGGAACACACAATGCAATGGATCTTTACAACATAAAATAAACCTTCGTATCAATCCTGCACTCAAATTAACCGCGTTAGCTGTTTAATGCCAAGTTTAACGGTTCGAAATAGCAAATGTTTAATGTTCGGAATCCACATTAAACTGTAGGTCCCGGTTTGTTTAGCCGCATTGTGCAACTTAAAAGAATAATACCTTTGCATTATCCAAGAAGATTCTAAACATTGTTTTTAATATCGCAACTATAATGAATAATTTGAGTTTGTACTGCCTTTACAAAAAATATCAAAACTATTCAAAACAGATATAATCATCTCGTCAGAGACAAGATCATTTGTACTAAACAAATTGAACATCCAATTCAACATTCAAATCTATTGGCATCCATTTCAATAAACCCTCAGACAAGTAATTTATTAACCTTGAACTTACAGACATTTTCTTTCATCACTATTGTAGGAACTTTATATATTCGGTGAATTACAAGCTACTGTACGCGCTGCTCCCAATATTTCCCAGCCAGTGATGAAAATCCCGTTAAATTAATTTAAATCCTTTACCGTCACTATCTTCAACTATATAATATTTATGATTACATTTGACTGGCCGGCTGTATCCCAAAATGGTACAAATAGTTCTAATAATCAAAGCGAACAAAGATATCACTTACATTACCTCTCACCGTCCAATTGTCTTAATTTCAGTTTTAAGCAAAATTTTTGAACGCATTTTACTGCAAAGAATCATACATTTTCCGCTTCTCGGCAGATTCAATCATTATCACTCCAGCTTTAATCCTTTTAAGAAATGAAACACTTCATAAGATCAGCGGGTCTTAAAATTGCCAAAAATTAATTCTTATTTTTTAAATTATGCATTTCTACGACCTATGATTCTGTTCGGAAATATGTTTTAAGATATAAAAATGTAATCATTTGTCTTCTGTCAATTTATATGTATGATACAAATTTTCCAACCTTTTGAATGTTTCCTTCATAATGGTGCAATTTGGATGCAAGCAGCAATTATTTGCATATGTATATTGCATTTGTATTTATAGTATTCATACATTCGTAAGTTTGTGTTATTTTAAAGCATTGTATTTTTTTATGACAAATAAGTTTTAATTGCTTACAAGGTGAATATTATAAATACAGAGTTTATTGCATTCTCTAATAATTACAAACTGTCTTGTCAATTAACTTCCAAATAATGAAAACACTTGAAAATAATGAAAAATAGAATCTTGCAAAATAAAAAAATAAAAATAAATAAATAAAAAATTTCTTCAAAATGTCACATTTATATGGTTTAGTGTGTGTGAATAAATTAAATTGATATATTTTTAATTTATCTTTTTTTATTACGAATTATAGTAAATTGTTCTGCTTTGCTTATAAATACATAATCAAACATACTAATTTTACTTTATTTTTTAACATCTTAATTTAAAAGTGCTGTAGATGTTTAATTATAAGTTGAAGAGTGTCGTGCCCTATAAAACGCTTAAATTATTTCAATATCCCAAAAATAAAAATAGCAAGTCACGTTTATAATAAGGCATTTACATTCTAATCACTGCTTTATATTTTAATACTTGAATACTTGATCATATATTCTTGGAATGAACTCTCCAAGAAAACAAAAACATGTTTTGAATTTGGTACCATTTACAATAAGTCAGTTTCCAATATTTCATGCGTAATATTTTCGGGGTTTTTTAAAAAAATATTTTAATGTTAAAAATTGGAAACAGAGACTAAATTCCATTTTTTTTCTTTCTTATAAACTGTACCACTGAATTTAAATAATACACTGAAATTTGAACAATTAATATTTCATTTAACCTTTAGACCATTTTTTATTCATAAGAAATTTCTTTCTTATAAACTGTACCACTGATCAATTGATTTAAATAATACCACTGATTATTGATTTCAACAATTAATGTTTCATTTAACCTAATTAGACTTACTAACCTTTTACCTTTATTCATAAGAAATATCTTTCTTTTTTAATTAAAAGTTTTTATTAATCTCTTAATACACAAAATAAGAAACATGTGTACTTATCTAAATCAAAAGAATTAAAAAATAACACGTTCATTTATTAGGAGCTATAGTAATGGATATATAAAATGCTGCAGTAACTAGAAATACATCCTATACTAATTATCTTTTATTTCCAAAATTCATTATTCATAATGGAAAATGTTTAGAGAAAAAGCTGGATCTGAAGAATCTTGGGAACTTCCTTCTTTAAAAAACTAAATTTGAATAAGAATTGCCCGAATAATATTAAGCTAATTTTGTTTACTTAACAAAATTTTATAATTTATTCTGCGTTAACGATAAGGGTCATCTGTCCTATATTTACCACCTAATATCTGAGTAACTGAAATTATTTGTTAATGACCAGGCAAGTAACTAAATATAAATACCTTTATTTAAGATTTAAAATACAATTTATTCTGCGTTAACGATAAGGGTCATCTGTCCTATATTTACCATCTAATATTTGAGTAACTGAAATTATTTGTTAATGACCAGGCAAGTAACTAAATATAAATACCTTTATTTAAGATTTAAAATACAATGGTATTTTATTCACTGAAACAGACTTAAATAATTGGAAAGACAATAGTGTAATAATCGAGGATTTGTGAAACGTAAGTATTATGGACACAAAAAATAATCTCGCGAGAATGATCATCTAAATATTGCCAAAATTTCAATGTATCATTTAAACTCATAGATTGAAGATTCTTTTCGACAACTTTGCATAATACGGCTTGTGCATTTCAAGTGTCCGAGGAACAATTCTTACAACAGTAACAAGAGTGTCTACGGACTTCAGTGAGCAGGTGTTTTCATCATCTTCCTTGCGGAATCGTCCTTGCAACGTGCGCATCGTAGAATCCTGCACCATCTCTGCCGTCTGAAAAGCTTCATAAGCCCAATCACATTTCTGCACTGTCGCTCTTTTACATGTCCGTTCATTCAGAGAGCCTTCTTCTCTGAGTCTGGTATACTTTAATGTATTCATAGTTCTGCAAGAAGAAAATGAAGTAATTAAGCCTAAATAAGATAAATACTCTTTACAAAAAGCATTATTTAAAATATTGCAATGCATTCTTATATAGAAACTCATGAATGTATCCACAATATTACTGATATGTTTACTTATTTATTAACTATAAAAAGATATACATGCATATTAGAAGTTCTGCTACAGACCATTCACATACTGAACTAAAAAAAAATTTTTATTTTTAACTATAATGCACATAAAATGCAAACAAATAAAATCTGTTACAGATTTAAACCGTTAAATAAACAATTTAAACTGTTTAAGAACTGTTTACATTTTTTAATTCCTTAAAAATATTTATAAATTGACTATTAAATTAAACATTTCTTAATGCATTATAAATTTACAACAATTGATAGTCAAAACAGACTACCAAACCTTTATTCAATTATTTGATTGAAATAATGGAAATTCCCGATATGAAAAATAATAGAATACCATATAATTAAACTTCGTACTGTAAATTCGCACTGTATAATAAAACTACGTAAAATTTTTCATGTCATTTGTTATTAATCCTTTAGACAACACTAAAAGTATTTTGTTTTTAAACCTTTCTTATTCAATTCAAAAAAACTCCTGTTTGATTTATGCTAAAACTATCGCACGAATCTTGATAGGCTGGTTTATATGTAGATATTCTGGGATAACTTCCGATGATTAAAATATTCAACACGGCTCAATTCGTTTCGTTTTTTTAAAGGAATCCAGTAAACAAGTTAAGGTACATCAAAAATTTATAAAGGTAAGTTATAGTACATCAAAAATTTATTATTTAGGAGGAATATTCCAAATAAACAATAGAATCTAAAAGCGAAAACAATTGACATGATTACAAAATCCTGTATTTCAAATACTTTATTTTTCTACTTTAATACTCCGTCAATTCTGTTAAAGTGTCTAGATTATTTATTTTTAAAATTAGAGGATGGTCAATATTTATGTTAAATATAAAACCATCAGAACAGAGGGAATGCATCTTTATACCATAAAAAAAAATATTACATCTAATTTACATTTTTATGACGTTCTGCAATTTTTTTGCAAGAAGATAGGAAATTACAAAAAAATTTTGGAAAAATTTCGTTTTAAAATTCTGACGATAAAATAAGTTCTTTTCTTGCGGAAAATAATAATAAAAAAAAATCTTGAACTTGAATCTATGCAAATGTTTTTTTACTACTTCAATTCATACAAATCAATGCACAGATTTATTGTATGTAAATTCTTAAGGAATTATAATAAAGTCCTATTAAATGCTTTGCTTTCAAAAATGGCATTCATATTACATTTTGAAAACTTGACCAAAAATAGTTAACCAACTGTATAAGATAAAAACTAAAATTGTACAATTACTTGCATTTTTAAGAACATTTTTATATGTGTAAATTATTTACCTGTATTTGCCAAATATAGTCAATGTCCTATTCCAAATGCAGCAAAGTTGCTCTAAGATGTGACTCTGAAAAGTTGTTAACTTATAGGCTATTTATACTCTGATAATTGTAAGCTTTTACCCTCCACATGTTAAAAAAGTTAATTGGAAAATTTCGTGTAATTACACAAATTGTTGGCGAAAATCCCAAATCTAGTTAAAACTGCATTTTAGATATTATATATTAATCTGTTACTTACTTGGCAAATAAAAAAAAAAATCCTGCCAAATCTCTGAGCATGCGCAATACACCAGTTTCAAAGAGTTAAACGACTACAGCCAGTAAGTTGCATGAGAATCTATAAAAGAGAATTGCAAAACTATTCTGTTATCAAAGTTGAAAATTGTTGAGTGTCTCCATGAGCGCGATTAAGTAACAGTAGCATATATATCAGTTCATCCCAAAATCGTTCACAAGTTGTTCAGTTTTTGTTTATTGTTCAATGAAAACCAAGGAGGGGTAAATAAACCAACCAATGGCATCAAACATTTCAAGATCTTTCACTATCTTACTGGGAGTTCTCAATGGAATGATCTCCCAAGTGCATTATAAGTTCTGAAAGATAACATAAAATCTGAAGTCACTACTAAAAATACATCGAATATATGAAATCACTCTATAAGAAAAATTAATTATATCAACCGTCCTCTTTGATACGTCCAGTGAACTTGAAAACATGAACGTTATCGCGAACATTTCGATTGCATCATCCCTTTAAGAGGAAGAAATCCCAAATCTATTTCTACTTCTTACTATTCTCACAGATATATCATTAGAATACATGGATTTATCACAGTTCCTCTTCCACACAGACAAATTTACCATTGATTAGCTATACGTAATATATCCTGAAGTCCCTTCCACTTCCCTCATTATTCGCGATTTTAATTCTCATTATTCCATTTTTGATTGAAACTCTTCAAATAATAATTTTGACACTTAGATCAATTTCATTATCAATAATAATTCAGATATTCTGAATACCAGTACACCAACTCATGCTATTTCTTCTTCATCTCTTACTGACCTCTTCATTACCAGTGCAGATATATACCCGATTTTTTTTTTTTTCCTTCACTCAGACTCTCAGAGATCACTTATTTCAACTGAATTA
>BPLQ01007257.1:0-50659 GCA_021605075.1 Caerostris darwini | reverse complement strand
ACTAATTGAGAAAAATTAAAGTTGTTGTTGTTGTTTCTTATCCAACTTGGCTGGCCAAGCCCACGAGCCCATACGTACTCATGATTGAAGGGGAAGGAAGCAGCTTCTGTTGTGATGGAGCACCCGTAGGTAGAAGCCTGACTTTTGCTCCGTGACGCTCTTACAGTCATAGGAGACCGGGACCTACGGCTTAAAGTGGATTCCGAACCACTACAAACATCCATGGCACCGCCGGGATTCGAACCCGAAACCTGTGGCGCCAGAGCGCCAGACACTCGGCCATTCAGGTCCCAAATTTACCAACGGCCCGCGGTGTTCCCAGGTGGTCACCCACCCAAGTACTGACCGCGCCTAATGATGCTTGACTTCGGTGATCTAACGAGAACCGGTATATTCAGCATGGTACGGCCGTTGATAAGGGATAAGTATATTTTTGTACAAAACAGATGTTTATTAGTCAGTCAGTTTGTAATTTTCGGAATTCCTTGGCCCCGCAGTGGCCTAACTCCTGTCTGCAAAGTAGGAAGCATGGTAGGTAAAGTTCATGAAATCAAAGTCAAAGCAGCAAGTGACCAAGGTCTGTCCCAGTTCAAAGTAAGTTTAAAGGAGCAACGGAAAAAATATATATAAAATATATACATATATATATTTAATAATATAATTATATAAAACGAGAGCTTTTAAAATAAAGTAAAAATAAAAAACAATTAAGAATACACCACAGAATGGAGTTACAGCTGCTAGAAATCATGACTATAGGAACAGGTCAGGGTCGAACCTGCCATCAACAGCAGCAGAAACGACGTTCCTTACGACTGAGCCAGTTCGTCTAGGATAGTTGCAAGTTATGTAAATGACCGCCCTTGGATATTTAGCATTCTCCGGCAAAGAGAAATCGTATCTCGGAAGATTACGAATTTCCTTGTTCGGAATATGGTCAAGATTAGCATAAAAATTTTCCGCAAGCTTAAGCATAAAATTTTGAATAGAAGGTGACTATGACGAATGTCATCTTTTCTAAAGTACCAAGGAGAATTTGTGATCATGCGGAAAAATTTATTTTCTAGAATTTTAATGTAATTAATGTGGTACCTTGCAGCAGAGCCCCAAATCGGACTCGTATAAGTTACGATGTGACGCATATAGTACATGTAGATTAGTAATTTATTATCAATTGAGAGGGGGGATTTCTATTAATAAAAGGATAAAGCATGCGAAGACAGGTGTTAAATTCCTTTTTAACATGATTAATGGGATTAGTATAAATTAATTTACTGTCAAGAAAAACTCCCAGATATTTAACATTAGTAGACCAGTTAATTGGTCTTGGACTGATAAATTTTCATGGAATTTAATTTTATCTGAATTTTTTAATTTTATGATATGTATCTCATTAATTTTTAATCAATTTTATCCTGTTAAGATGAAAAGTCTTTTATTGTTTTTCTCATAGATTTCATTTCACTTATATACACTGAAGTGACAAAAGTCATGGGATAGCAATATGCACATTTTCAGATGGCAGTAGCATCGCGTAGAACAGATATAAATGCGCAGTGCTTTCGCAGAGCTTTCATTTCTGTTCAAGTTATTCATGTGAAGAGGTTTTGACGTGATGATGACCGCACGACGGAAATTAACAGACTTTGAACGCGGAATGTTAGTTGGAGCTAGACGCATGGGTCATGCCACTTCGGAAATCGTTAGGGAATTCAACATTCCCAGATCCACTGTGCCAAGAGTGTGCCGAGAGTATGAAATTTCAGGCATAACATCCCACCATGGACAGCGCAGTGGTCGACCGCCTGCACTTAACGACCGAGACCGGCGATGACTGCAAAGAGTCGTAAATTCTAACGGACAAGCAACACTGCGTCAAATAACCGCAGAAATCAATGTGGGACGTACAAGGGACTTGTCTGTTAGAACTGTGCGGAAAAATTTGGCTTTCTTGGGCTATTCCAGCAGAAGACCGACTCGAGTGCCTTTACTGACAGAACGACATCACTTGCAGCGACTCTCGTGGGCACGTGAGCATATCGGTTGGTCCCTAGATGAATGGAAAACCATGGCCTGGTCCGATGAGTCACGATTTCAGTTGGTAAAGAGCTGATGGTAGGGTTCGGTGGTGGCACCCCACGAAGCCATGGACCCAAACTGTCAGCAAGGCACTGTTCAAGCTGGTGGTGTCTCCGTAATGGTGTGGGCTGTTTTTTCATGGCATGGACTTGGTCCTCTGGTGCGACTGGACCGAACATTGACTGGAAATGCTTATGTTCAGCTACTTGGAGATCACTTGCAGCCATTCATGGACTTCATGTACCCAAACAACGATGGGATTTTTATGGATGACAATGCGCCATGTCACCGGGCCACAACTGTTCGGGATTGGTTTGAAGAACATTCTGGACAATTTCAACGAATGATCTGGCCACCTAGATCGCCCGACATGAATCCCATCGAGCATCTATGGGACATCATCGAGAGGTCTGTTCGTGCCCAAAATCCTGCACCATCAACGCTTTCACAATTATGGACGTCTATCGAGACAGCATGGCTCAATATTCCTGCAGAAGACTTCCAACGACTTGTTGAGTCCGTGCCACGTCGAGTTGCTGCACTTCGCCGGGCGAAAGGAGGGCCGACACGATATTAAGAGGTAACCCATGACTTTTGTCACTTCAGTGTATATCGCTTTATTAAACTTTGTTTGGCCAGTACACTATGGCGCTTGGCGCTACCTGTCTTCATTGTGGAAAGTTAATTAACTGCATTGTAAATGTAATGGAATTTGCATCACATACCGTATTTCCTACAAAATTGTCTTTAATGGTGGCTGGTCTTTAATGGTATTCGTTTATTCAAACTAAACAAATAATCAATCAAAATATATTAGTTATTTTAATCAAGAAAATTTATTTTTAAGTTATATTTTATTTTCTCATCATTTTGATTGGATATTACTTCCTATTATATATGACTTGTTCTTAAGCTAATACGAAATATATATATATGTATATATATATATATATATAGATTTTTAACTGAATTACCCATTTTCTTCTCTGAGTATATGCCATAAATTAAATTTTTTTCTAATATTTTTTTATGTTACTTTTATCTTGGTTTTATAATTGTTTAATTGGATTTAATTTGTCATATTATTTCATGTATGTCAATATTATTCTGAAAAGGTGTCCATTAGTCTTCACTTTTCCTGCAAAAGAGATCCAATAGAATTAATTTTTTTCGGCAGAAGGAGTTCATGGAATGAAAACGGTAAAAACCCTTACTCTTGAGTAGCGAAATTGATTTTCGAACAGATTCGATAGAATTCGACTTGCCAAAAAAATAGAATGCCATCAAAGGTGCATTGAAAGATCGGCAGTATTGTCACATCTATATTTACTTACTCTGAATACTAAAATGAATACAAGCCACAACAAAATACTATTAATCTTAGACAGATGTCCTGCACGTTAAAGACATTCGACATCGGCAAAGACATTCTTTTGTTATTCTTTTTCTTTAAACATGATCTTCATACAGCATTTAAAGCAAATGTGTAAATTTCACTTCTTGATGTCATGCTCTAAATAGTCAGAGCAGGATTTTATTCCATTCCTGAAATCAGTGAATCTCACTTCATTATTTCCTATGCAGGGAATAATGAAGGGTAAAGTGGTGCTACTGAAATTTTGAATGAACCCCCACTTGGATGACATTTGGAGTACATACCGTAATTTGGTAATTTTGCTGTTACTATAACTTGAAACGTTCAAGCGCCGAGGCAACCCTCCAGCTCCAGGGCAAATTCGAACATTTTACCAAATGAGAGGATTTTTCGCCGAATTAATTTACCATGCTCCTGCTTGACATTTTTTCATTTAAATTAAATTAAAAACATATTGCAAAAAATGCATTGAAGTTTATGCCACATTGCCCCTGTCCTTCATTCTTTGTGGAATCATGATAATATATTAAATTGTTTCAAGACGAACACGCCAGACACAGTGTATCAGCTACTCAAAAGTGAGTTGATACTACTTTTTTTTAGATTTATATAGCAGTTAAAATTATTTTTCGAATTTGTCAGTAGTATAAGACACACACACACAAAAAAAAAAATTGTAAGTTTCATAATAAATACCTAGAATTCTATAATAGATTTTCGTTAATTAATATATAGCTAACAACTTAATTGATTTTTCAGTTGATAGTACAAATGATCGAAAAATTGTGCAAACTAAAATAAACCAAGAAAAATCCGTATTTTTAAAGTGCAAGGAGATCACAATCTTTTGTGGTACGCATAACAGTATAGAAATAGTCGTACATACTAGAAATAGTCGACTATTATTTGTCGTACTGTCATCCCAATATAGAAATTATGAGAACAAGTATGAAAGTTTTCAAACGTATATTGCTTAGAAAGGACCTACATAATTTTTTTTACTTTGAAAGAATTTAGTCAAATTTTTTTGTTAAATATAAATATGTTTGTAGTGCTATATTGAATAATAATAAAAAAAAGTTTATAATGAACAATTAATTTTTGCCTACACAATCAATACAACATTAATTAAATTGCTGCTAAGAACTATTAAATTTTCGGCTGTTCAAATATACTGAAAATTAACTTATCCAGTTGCATAAATGAATTACATTTCGTCTTTTTGATTTTTTTATACAAACTTCGAAAAGCAAATATTGGCAACTATGTTAATATTAAACAATGAAATGCTAATTAAAACAATTATGCTACAAATATTGGCAACATGGTAGAAAATTGTCGTCTGATACTATTGTTGGCAAATTTATTTCTAATGGAAATTTTTGCAGTTGAATTTTTAATTCATATTTAAAACTAAATGGGTTTTTTTTTTAATTTAACAAAATCCTCCGAATTTCTGCACCAAATATCTCCATTTACTTCATTTGTCATTTAAAAAATTAAATATAAAAGCAATCAATACCCGATGAACATAAATAGATCAGAACATTTGATTGTCATTTGACATAAACAGAACAAGAAACATTTTGAAATAAAAATCTAAAACTTAACAGGTGGGCTGAAATGCAATGATCTGTGATACAATGTTAAATGTGTAATTATCGGACCTATTATTGTGTTCTACTATTATTACTGTATTACTACTATTATTCTGACCTATATACTTTGCAGTACTCTGGGTGTTTAGTGTATAAAAATTAGACTATTTAATAAATACCAATGTATGAAAAAGTAATCCAAAAAATTGTTTTTAACAAAAGAAATAAAAAGTAGCAGAAAATTAAAAGTTGAAAAATCAGTTTAATTATTATATTTTGCACATTCTTACATTCAGTTATAGTAAAAATTAAGCTAATAAAGTGTTGACTCTAGATAATTAAAAATAATGTAATTATAATACTATTTAACAGGTGGGCTGAAAAGTTGATAGGCTGACACATAGATGGCGCTACTAGTATTAAATCCATATGAATTAATACTAGTAGCATATTAAGTCTAATCTTCAAAAGACACGTGTATAAATTTGACAGCTGTTGCACTATTAGTATGTGAGTTATAGCATTTTTAGTGAGGCAACTTTTGTTAGATTGAAAAAAAGGAATTTCTTGTGTTAATAAAACATTGCTCTTTGGCGAAAAAAAAATACTATTGAAGCCAAGGCTTGGCTTGATAAACATTATTCGGACTTTGCACCAGGAAAATCAACCGTAGAGAAGTAATTTGCTAAATTTAAACTAGGCGAAATGGGCACCGAGGATGATGCATGCAGTGGACGCCCCAAAGAGGCTGTTACCGACGAAAACATCAAAAAAGTCCACAAAATAATTTCTGATAACCGTAAAGTGAAGTTGATTGAGATAGCTGAGACCCTAAAGATATCAAAGGAGCGTGTTGGACATATCGTGAATGAATATTTGGATATGCGAAAGCTCTGTTCAAAGTGGGTGCAGCGCGAGCTCACAATCGACCAAAAACAACAACGAATTGATGATTCTAAGCAGTGTTTGGAGCTGTTCAATCGTAATAAACCCGAATTTTTGCGTTGATATGTGACAATGGATGAAACATGGCTCCATCCTTTCACACCGGAATCCAATCGACAGTCAGCCGAGTGGACTGCACGTGATGAACACTAAAAATGCTATAACTCACACACTAATAGTGCAACAGCTGTCAAATTTATACACGTTCTTTTGAAGGTTAGGGTTAAAAATCATATCGACTTAATACTAGTAGCGCCATCTATGTGTCAGCCTACGAACTGTTCAGTCCACTTGTTAGCTGTCCCAAATAGATACACAACAGCTGCATTACACCTGTTCTTATCATGTTCACACATGATAAGCAAGTTTGTATTGTCCATAAAAAATGGAATGCAATTAAAATCAGTTTTGAAAATTGATAGCTTGTAGGAAGATTATATCCAACCAAGGCTATTGTACTATTATTGAATATGAAATCCGGAAAATTCACAAATCACAGCAATAATAATAAATAATTAAATAAAAATTATATACTGCAAAATTTTGAAGAAATTTAGGCAATTATTGTAGAAAAAAAAAATTAAACGTATGTCGACAATTGGAATTTTGATAATTTCTACTAAGTTTCTGTTGTTGTACTGTAATTGTTCTTGTTGGAGTTTCGGAGTGAAGACGTTCTGGAAAAAAGAGGAATGAATGCTGTTAGAGGGCGCTGCGACGCGTAGTTAATTGGGTGAAAGAAGTGCGAGTCTGAGAGCGTGCTTGGAAAGCAAGAAAGACAGAGGTAATCTTAGAAGTGTGAGAGGTATATTGAGAGAAATTAAGTTTTACGGCATTAGAGATTAAAATTTGTGGTATTACTATTAATTTGTAAATATTGTACAAAGTTTTAATTATTCCTAGTATGTGTAATAAAATAGTCAAGAATTAATTCAAGAGAGCTGATTTATTTTGAACCACCAACAACTTAACAACATTTGTGAACAACTAAAAGTACCCTGTGTTTGACGAATTCATTTCTATCTATTTTCGTCATAATTTTTTGGTGCATCAAGGCCGCGAAGAGGCCCAAAGTGTGTGTTTTAAAGTGATTTCATGATCTAGAAGAGGGGTGAGTAGATTTTTATTTACTAATTGACTGCGAGGAAAATGAGTGAAGAGGAGAAATTGAAAGTACATCCTGAACCTATTGAAAAAAATAGGAGAACTAGAGGTTCATTAAGGGCAAATGTTACAAAATTAATTAAGAAAATAGATGAGGAATTAGCAAGCGCAAACCCTAATGC
Organism: Caerostris darwini; assembly: GCA_021605075.1. Lineage (NCBI taxonomy): Eukaryota > Metazoa > Arthropoda > Arachnida > Araneae > Araneidae > Caerostris > Caerostris darwini. The sequence continues at coordinate 43,376 of BPLQ01007257.1, read as the reverse complement.
AGACAGTTTACAAGAGTCGCTTACTATATTAATTAAGCGAGAACAGAAACTTGGGAATTTAGATGATATTATTATTTTTCAAATCCCAGATGCAGAAATTGAAACTGAAAAGGAAAATTCTCTAGAATACAGCGAACAAATTATAAAATATAAGTCGCGAATTAACAGATATTTGAGTGAATCGGTACAAGTCGGTAAAAACGAAATTAATAAAGGTCCTGTAGTTACTAGTGAAATCAAAACAGAGTGTAATACAACCCCCCCCCGAATTAATTTGGAGAAGTTTAATGGGGATATCTCGAGATTTCAAGAATTTTGGCAGCAATTCACATCTGTTATTCACTATAATCATAATCTTAATGATGTAGAAAAATTTAATTATTTGAAGACCTTACTTACTGATTCAGCCTTAATTACTATAAGTGGACTGTCCTTCACAGCAGACAACTATAAAAAATGCAATAGACATTTTAACTGATCGTTCCGGAAAAACCGATTTATTAATTAGTACTCATATGAATGTTCTTCTTTCGTTAGAACCAGTGTGAAAATCTAGTGATGTTTCTACTTTAAGAAAATTGCACGATGAAATTACTATTCAAATTCGATGTCTCGAATTACTTAAAGTGGACATTAATTCTTATGGGAATTTATTATTACCAATTTTATTTAAGTGTATCACAAATGATTTGGTATTGCGATTTAATCGCCAAAATTCTGAGACTGAGGTTACAGTAACAAGTTTACTATCTTGTATAAAGAAAGAAACAGAAGCGCCGAAAAGACAGTTTGTTTTAATCAATCAAAATTTACGAGAAGCGAAGATAAAGGTTTTGAAAATTATCATAAAAATTATGTCCCAACAAAAAGAAAATATTTTCTGCATCAACTCTAAATACCATAGTAGAGAAAAAAGTTTCCGACTTCTGTTATCAAGACCACGAATCGAAAAACTGTCAATTGTAAATGTCAGAGCGGCATAAATCATTATATGACCATTATACACTCATGTCCATAAATTAAGGATAATTCAGAATCACACAGAAATTGAACTCTAAAATAAAAATTTCACCTGTAGAAATATCACACACATCTTGAAGAATATGCAAATTACTGAAACCACCAGATGGCGCGGATAGTACGCCTGTCTCGTCAGCTCTCTTCAGCTACCGATACGACAGTTTCAAGGCAGACCGTGTACAGACGCTTAGGGCACATTGGTCTATATGCTCGTAGGCCTGTTAGATGTGTTCCACTTACCGCAACTCATGTCGCCTGCGATTAACCTGGAGTAGAGAGCATGCATTGTGGACACCGCAACAGTGGTCTGGTGTGATGTTTTCCGATGAGTCCAGGTTTAGATTGCAGTCTGATTCTCGCCGGACTTTCATATGGAGAGCGCCAGGTACCCGTTACCACAAAGAGAACACCATTGAACGACACCGTTACGGTGGTGCAGGATGGCTCGTTTGGGGAGGAATTATTCTTGGTTCCAGAACTGACCTGCATGTTCAGAGTGTAACGATGTCAGGCCACATCTATCGGGATGTCATTCTGAAACAACATGTACGTTTGTTTCGAGACGCCATGGGTGCTGAATTTCTGTTTATGCATGACAACGCTCGTCCTCACCGTGCAAACATTGTAGACGAATGCCATCAATTGGAGGATATCACCCGTATGGATTGGCCAGCATACTCACCGGACTTGAATCCAATAGAGCATGTGTGGGATATGCTTGGCCGACGAATTGCAGCCCGTCAACCTCCTCCCACCTGTCAACCGGAACTTCGAAAGGCATTGCTTGATGAGTAGTGTAATATTCCCCAAGATCAGATTAATAATTTGATACTCAGCATACCTAGGCGTTGTAAGGCCTGTACTGCATCGTCCGGGAGACATACTCCATATTAACCCTCATACTAACCACGTTATACTGTTTTTAATACGCTTTTAATAACTTCAACTGTATGTTTGTATGTAACTGACTCTTTGGGCTCGATTTTAGGACTGATGGCTCCATCTACTAGCGAATCAGTCAACTGATCAAAACCTACCTATTTTGTATAATTATTTTGTTTAATCTTAATTCCTTTTGTTTTATTTTACTTTTATCTTAAAATTCTCATTTTAACTTTAACCATTTTATTTTGGGTATCGTCAACGGACTCTTAATTGTACCGATAGCTTTAGCTTTTTCGATCTCTTGCTTTAACTGTTCTCAAGCAGGAGATGTTTTTCCTAAATTTTAAATTTATTTGTTTATTTTTAATTATTTCTATTCATTAATTTAAGAAACTACAATTTATGCTAATGTTTTAATTAATTTAAGATGTGGAGGTTTTTTGATTCTTAAAACCACCAAGGAACTCCGTAACCGATACGCCCGTTGCCCAGCTGTCTTTCACCCCGGGTAAAAATTCAGTAATATCCGCGATCGAATTGCGCTCTTCCTATTGGCCGAAAATTTCGGTGGCTAAAAAGAGGCGGATCTCAAAGGCATAGGAGTGCGATCATCTTCCTATTGTTTACGTTTTTGTAGAGAGTCAGTCAGTCAGAATCGACATCATGGATTCAGAGTATTGATACAGTCAGTCAGAAATTTTTACGCTCCCCGTTTCGTAGTGATCATCAGATTCATTCAGAGTATTCGTCAGTCAGTCTCGCCATTTTTCACCGTGAGTTTTTGACTTTGATAACAGGTACGCCCGTTGCCCCTAAGTTTTTGTATTTGTTTACGGCATCGACAACTGGTCCCTAATTGTAGCGAATGTAAAACTTAACTTTTAAATTCTTTTATTTTTTTATCTTACTTTTTTATAAATAGTATTTTTTCTTTTTTTTTTGAGTACCTACTTAATTTGAATTTTTAGAAACATTTATCTTTAATTTTACTAACAATAATTAAGCAGCCATTTAAAATGCCAAGCATATTTATGAATTAAGATGAGGTGGTTTAAGGGGTATTTCCCCCTCTTGGTACTCCGTAATCGGTACGCCAGTTGCCAGTCTTCCTATTGGCCAAAAATTTCGGTGGGTAAAAAGTATGTAAACTTAGCGGAATTATAGTTTAAAAAACTAAAAAAAACCACGCTTTTAGAGTTAATCAGACTAAAAAGTAAAAAATAAATTAATAGTTTAAAAAAACTAAAAAATACGCTTTTAGAGTTAATCCATCTAAAAAGTAAAAAATAATTGTTAACATAAGAATAAAATGACTGACGAGAAAATGAATGTCACTGTTCTAAAAGCGTGAGGTGCTTTGTATGACATTTTTAAGCTAACTCTGCATTTCGGAATGAAACTAGTGAAAAATTATAACCATTGATATCGAGCATCCCACGCGTTTAGAACAGTGACATTCATTTTCTCGTCAGTCATTTTATTCTTATGTTAACAATTATTTTTTACTTTTTAGATGGATTAACTCTAAAAGCGTATTTTTAGTTTTTTAAGCTATTACCGTAAATGGGTTTGTTTTTGAAATAAAAAGCCAGGGAGTAAAAACCGCAATTTTTATTAATTATGTCAAACATATAGCATCTTTTTCGCTCTTTACCTTTTGTTTAATAAATAGACTTTACAAATAAGTCAAATTTGTTTTGCTTCTGTCTCTTTCTTTGCCTGCACTTCATTATCCTTAATTTATGGACATGAGTGTAAATGTAAGAGGTGTTTAAAAAAGGGTCACAAGAAGCCACTCTACAAAGCGAAATGGGTTAAATGTAAATTATGCAATTCACAATCGCATTTAGAATGCCTATGTTACTCACATTCTGTGGTGCCACCCGAAAGCAAAAATAATAAAAAGGAAATAGCATCGGAGATCAAAGTTAGTTTCCTTTCTCCCGGAAACCCGAGTAAAGATATTCCAAAACAGAAAATATACTATCAAACTTTGAGGGCGCAAATTGTAAATAATAATTGTGCATATAATGTAAGAATAATTTGCGATTCAGCTTCTGAGAGATCTTATATTTGTGAATCCATAGCTGAAAGAGTTGGATTAAAAACGGTAGGGAAAAAGAAACTAAAAATCTTTACTTTCGCGTCTATCGAAGCTTCAGTATCAGAACTAAAGAGAAAACGAACCACTTTGAGAAACTGCACCAGTGATTTATTTATTACCCTTTAGAAACCAAAACCATCTGCACATCTAAGATTTCTGGTCCATCAACAAGGAGGGTTCAATTAATGCAGAATGAAGGGTTTGAGTTATCAGACAGTGGGGCCAGTAGTGGGAGAGTAGATATATTAATTGGGAATGACTATCTAGTGCTGTTTTGACAGGGACAACGCATCGTTTAAACAGCTGCTTGATGTTATATGAATCTGTGTTTGGCTGGATTCTAAGTGGGAGAGATGGTGAGGTTAATGAGCAGACTGCAGGAAAAGAATCAGCTGGGTTTATTCGAAGTAGTAACGAAAGTGAGGATAATTTATCGAAAGAAATTCGAGCTTTGTTGGAGACTGAAAATCTAGGGATTTGTGATTCTGAAAAAAGTGATAAGCAGGTCATAGAACGGTTTGAAAAGAATTTAAAGTTTATTGACAATAGATATGAGACTGGATTGTTATGGAAAAGAGATCCAGGGAATTTAAGTGACAATTTTGATTTAGCAAGAAGGCAATTTAATAAAGTGCGGAAATAGTTAAAAAATGATACCTTTATGAAAGAACAGTTAATGGAAGTAATTAAATATAAAAAAGAGCATAATATTATACAGGAGTGTGATGAAAATGAAAAGGGGTATTTTATGCCTTTTCGAGCTGTGGTACGCAAAGATAAACTAAGTACCCAGGTCCGAATGATGTTTAATTGCAGTAGTTGTGCAAAGGGGAATTTGTCATTAAATGATTGTTTGGATCAAGGACCGAATTTAAATCCGAGTGTTTTAGATATCATTCTCGGATTTCAAAAATTTAAGATAGGGTTTTGCGGTGATATTGAGAAGGCTTTTTTAATGATTGGAATAGCAGAGGACGATAAAAAGTATTTGAAATTTTTGTGGTATCCTGATGACGATAACGAGGACTTTAAAGTTATGCAAATGAACCTAGTAGTGTTTGGGTGTAACTGTTCCCCATTCTTGCTGAGTGCCACCATTAAATATCATATAGGGAAGTATTCGGAAACGAATAAAAATTGTTTTGAGATGCTTAATGGTTCCCTGTACGTGGACGACTTGTGTCATGGTGCAGATGACGTCGAGTCAGCATTTAATCTATCTTCAGACGCGGTATCTATTTTGAGTGATGCAAGTTTTAATTTAAGGAAGTTACACACCAATTCGAAACAGTTGCATGATTTGTGGATTCAGAACGGCTTGTGTGAAGAAAATAGTTTTGAGAAAGATAATAAGTTGAAAGTGTTAGGGTTAGTTTGGAATTTAGAGGAGGATATGCTGAGGGTAGATGTCACATCACTGTTGGAGAGTCTTAAATTTTTGGAAAATACTAAGAGGTCAGTTTTGAGTACGGTAGTTATGTTCGATCCAGTTGGGTTTCTTCCACCATTTGTTGTGCGAATTAAGAGGCTTATGCAGGAGATTTGGGAGAGGGGATTATATTGGGATTCGAAGTTACCGGAAGATTTAGAGTCAAAGTGGTGTGCGGAGATTGAGGTATTAGGTGAAGTGAAATTAAAAAGATGCTATTTTTCGAAGGTTGTGGAAAAAATGGACTCGGTTGAGGTTCATATTTTCAGTGATGCGTCTATTGTAGCATATGGAGCTGTTGTCTATTTTGGGTATGTAAATTTGAGGGGAGAAGTTAGTACGTCGTTTGTAATGTCAAAAAGTAGAGTATCGCCGTTTAAGAAACTTTCACTTCCCAGGTTAGAATTAATGGGAGCCCTCATTGCTGCAAGGTTGTGGAAGTAATTGTCAAAGCTGTTTTGTGGTTTGGTAGACGGGGTGTTTTTGTGGACAGACTCAGAAATTTGTTTGTATTGGATAAAGTGTTCGACACGTGAATGGAAATAGTTTGTTCTAGAAATTCAGGACTGCACATCGCCTGACAGATGGAAATTTTGTCCAGGTCTAGAAAATCCAACAGATAAATTAACACGTGGTGAAAATTCACATACATTGTTGAGCGATAGTGTTTGGTGGCGGGGCCCAGTTTGGGTGAGAGGTAGTAGGAATCAGTGGCCGCGACAAAATTTGAAAAGAGTGTCTGACGAACAGAAACTAGAGTAGTTAAATACTTCTGTTCATGTAATTCTTCCGCAGACAGAAATGATCTTGGATGAAAATAAATTCAGCAATCTGGGAAAATTGCTTCGAGTTACAGCTTGGATGAAGCGATTTGTTGACAAGTTAATAGAAAAGACTTGCGACAGTGGACCGTTGCAGAGATTAAAAGAAGCTGAGGAATACTGGGTAAGAAGAGTGCAATTAGAGAATTACTGCTCAGATATTCAGTTTTTAAAGAGAAACAAACCAGTACCTCCTCAGTCAAAAATTTACAGCTTAGTACCGTATGTAGACGATAGAATAATTTTGCGTGTCAAAGGACGTTTGGAGCCATCGGAATTATTTCACAATGAGAAACATCCTGCGATATTGCCCAAATCTAAGTTTACTGATTTAATTATAAGTTACTAATTGGATAACTTTCATCAAGAGGAAATCGGAATGGAAGAAAGTTCTGCCTTGGCCCACCAGGAGCTCTTATGTCAATAGAAGAAATATCAAAAGTATATTAAAGAATATATGATAAAAATATATTTACTTCTTTTAAAAGTAATAAATTCATAAGTGAATTTCCTTTGTAGATCATACAACATTAAGATGTTGTATTTCACGTCTAGTGTTTCAGATTATTTTAAGTGATATAACGACAATAATAGCAATGATATGCCATTGGAGTTCATGCAAATTCAGTGTAAGAGTTTTGCTTTTAAAACTATTTAAAACAATTCCAGAAGTAAAATGAATGATATCTGGAAATATTTATTTTACAATGCAATATATGTTTCTTTTTTTTTTTCTCTGTCAGGATGTGAAAAACTACCAAAACTTTCATATATAGAATAAAAAATTATTTTCATAGATAAAAGACTCATAGAAGTAAAGAAAAAGTATTGATCTCATTTATATATCATATTTTTTTCATTATATTAAAATGAGTTCAATTATTCATAGACATTTCATTTAAATTACAAAATCAATTTTTTCGTAGAAAATACAGGAACTTAATTAGAATTTAGAGATATTAAATAAGAAGGATAGACCCTTCATTAAAATAAAAAACTATTTTCAAATTTAATTTAGAAGTAAATCGAGTATTTTAACGTAATTTATAAACTTGTGTATCAGTCCTTAATTAATTAGTTTATACTATTCATAATATTGATAAGTAGAACCTATTTATCTTATTTCAACAATATTCTAAAATCATACTTCAGCCTGTTTTGAAAGATACAAAACTAAATATAAATTAACTATTTTACAGATATATAATTTTAACGCAATTGTTTTCTTATTCATTATTTTGAACTTTGAAACATTTACTAATCTGAAATATTTACGAATTTTATTTCTAATGCATTTTTTAATCTGGGAAAGATTGTATTTTATACTATCTGAATAACCTTGATTTTTTTTTTCGAGTTATCTTATCTTGACCGTGTAAACTGCGAAATTGTTGAAGTTAACATACTGATACATATTTATCTACAGCTTCGCTTACTGTCTCAAGGTCTTTAGAAACGTATGTTTATATAAATATTTATAAAAACAAAGTCAGAGGAAGGAAACAGAAAAGATAATAACAAGAATATTTATAGCTGTATTAATGATTAAAAGTAATTTATTTCAGAACATTATATTTGATTGGATAGTTGATATATATATGTATATATATATATTCAAAACAAAATAAATAAAAAAATATAAAATGTAAAACATTCAAACTTTATATAAATATCAACAAAATTATGATAAATCACAAAGCTGACAGAAATCAGTTGATGTATATTTAGTTTACATTCTAATTTTCAAATCCAGATCAATTTAATTAAGAATTAACAACAAAAAATATTTGTCGAGATTTTTGTCAAAATTAGTAATAAATGTATTGAAAATATTTAAAAAAAATTATTTTAATCTTTTGGTACTTACGTATTAACGGTACCTTGGTGACAGTTGCGCCAATAAAGAGCACACGCGCCAACCGCAGATACAGATTTGGCAGATTTTAAGTGGCACCCATAAATTCTATTGGTTGGTAACCTTAGTAGCTGTTAGATTGACGGCACTTAAAAACCGCCAAGTCTGTCGCCAAGGTACCGTTAATACGTAAGTACCAATTTTTTTTTTATTAACATAAATTTTTCCAAGATAAATTTCACATTAAAATCAAATAGAGTCATCATTTAAAAATTAATTTGGAGTTTATAATCAAAGCATTTTACTCGAAATTAAATTAGAAGAAAAAACAAACATTTGTATTGTTTGTCTTTTTGTTTTAACAGCATTCGTAAATTCTAAATGCTAATTTTTTTAAATATTTGGAATAGATGCTTGCATTAGAAAATTATCTAAAGCAACTGATGGTGGCTAAGAATTATCTCAGAGAAAAAATTTAAAAATTTTTAAGTTTAAATTTCAACGGTAATATTATCTTTCGTTAACCATTATGTCAGCAGTAAACGTTATCTGCATCTGTCCCTAAACTTGACTCTTTGCCACCGTGCGTGAATGCTTTCCTATTTAACTTTCGCCTATCACCTTCTTTTAGTTTCTCTTCGTTGAATCAACATGGCCTGTCGCGTATTATTCCGGGCCCAGGGGGTATGTTATAGATTTATATACTTTAATTAAATGCAATATTTTCAGCTTGCATTAAAAGGCTCTTAAACAGATATAGTTAAAAAATATATTTTGTTGGAAATGCAAGCTTTTATTTGCATGGAATAAAGCTTTTTCAAATTTTGACCTTTCAATGAAGGACATAAAATGATTCCTATTTTATTTTTGCTTGTACTTCTGTAGATATTATGATAAAGTTCAATGAATTTTGTAACAGAAATGCCTTTTCTTATTTATTGAAAGTTTAAATAAATTAATATTCAGACAATTGAATACCGTTGTCCAGGCCAGAATGCAGCATTGCTATTCTGCTATTTTAGTCATACATTTTTGTAATATTTCATTGCAAATATTTTTACAACATGGTCTTAAAATCAGTGTATTATATTATATTACATGTACAAATTTTGTAATATTTGATATAGCTTTTCAGTAGAAATATAAAATTTTCATATCAATTGGTATAGTTTTTGTTTTGCTGTTAAATATATGAAAATTTTGCATATGCTTGTATTGTATTGACTACATAATCGTATTTAAAAATCAAATGAACTATTTTTTCATTAATTATTTTTAAATACAATTGTAAAGAAAAATTAAAATTTACCAAATTATTTTAATAGTTGTTTAAATTTATTTCATTTATTCATTGTAAAACATTCAACTGTTTGTTTTATGTTAAAGAAATCGAAATTTTTTAATGCCTAGGTCTTAAAGATATCGGACCCTTTTCAACAATCGAGACTTTTTCATTCATCTCCGTTAACATATGCAGCTCAAAAGGTAATTTTTAAAGAGAAACTTTGTATACTGATAATTGAATGTATTGTTTGTTGATAGGTTTCTTTCAGACAGCATAGCACATAGTATTTAAATAAGTTAATTTACCATCTATTTTTAAATGTACAAAACTGCTAGTTTGGTTTTAAATTGTATTTACAATGTATTTATTTCCAACCCTATTTGTATTCAAGAAAATGAAATGTTCAGTCTTAAATAAATATATTGTAATGCATATAAGAAGGTAACGTATCTGCTTGTGTAAAATTTTATATTCATTTGTTAAGTTTGTTATTACAATATTTATTTTACGAGTTCATCCTGGGGTTTGCTTTAATATTTTTAAAAACTCAATAATAATAATAATAATAATAAATATATAGTTGATTTTTAAATTATAGATAATTAAATTTTATTAATTAATAAAGTTATTGTATAATTCTATGATCATATTTCTTTACAAAAGGAAATTGAAATTTTTTTTATTTTAATCAAATTGCAGAATATGTTGCTAGAACAATCTATTATGTTTTTGCATTATAAAAAAGGTGTAAAATAAAGTAATGATATATTTCTATTTTATTTTTTTTAGCTGAGAAAAAAATAAATTTGAATAAATTGTTTTATTTAAAAAATAATTTTAAATTGTTTTATTTATGTTAAATAAAATAAATTGTTTTATTTAGAATTTGAGAAGCATTATTTGTAATAAGTTTAAATGATTGAAATTTTTTTGAATTTTTATAACTTTTTAATTTTTTTTACTGAAATAGGAAAAAAGTCTTTTTATTCTTAAAATTAATTGATAGAAATTTTCAAAATATTAATCATTTGATTTATAATTTTTATTTTGAGTACATTCTTAAATGGGAGAAGGAGATTTATTTACTTATTGACTTATTAATTATCTTGTTTACATTTATTATAGTTGTAATAGATTAATACACTGCAGTTATTTAAAATATCATGAATTCAACATTTCATATTGGTATTTTTTTTTTTAAATATAGGTTGCTATGAGTAAATTTGATAAATCCCTATACCATATGAAAATTAAATAAAAATTTAGGAATCATTCGGGATAGGCAAGTATTAACTTTTTATATTTATTCCATTCCTCGAACTTCATTAATTTGTGTAATTTTAAAATATTTTTAACGTTTTGTTTTAATAATTTTTGTAACCAATATTCGTAAATAGGTTGAAAAAACCTTTGACATTAGCTGAGAAGGTATTGTATTCACATTTGGATCAACCTGCCACCCAAGAAATAGAAAGAGGCAAAAGCTATCTGAATTTAAGACCTGACCGAGTTGCTATGCAAGATGCCACTGCACAAGTAAATTTTTAACATAAAAATATTTTTTGCTTCTTTTTTAATAATGTTGACAAATTAATTTATTGTCTTTCATTTATACTAGAAATTTTAATGAAGTATTTATTTAAAATGCCAAAATTAAGTAATAAAAAAAATGGTAAAGTGATATTTACATTTAAGCAAGATATTTTAAAAAGATTTGTATATTTATACCATTAACATAAAAGAATTCTCTTTCTTTAAATCATGTGTTTTAAAAATATATTTTAGATTATACATATGCATCAAATTTTCAACATGAATTCCATAATGCATAGGTTAATATACATTCCATAATACATTTTGTTAAGAATAATAAGATGGTTAATTACATTGAAATTTAATTTTTTTTGTTGTTGGGGTCTTTTATTTTAGATGGCAATGCTGCAGTTTATTTCAAGTGGTCTTCCAAAGGTAATAATAATTTTCTGTTTAGTCTATCTTGTATATTTTAATATCTTAAAATATTGTGAAATATGCCTATTTACAATTTTAGTTTTTTGATAAACTTTTTATTTAATGATGAAAAAAATATCTTTAACTTAATAAATGACTAAAATAGATACTAATTGTAATTTTTTTTTAATCATTAAACAATTTGTTTAGAGTCCAAGTGTTTTTGTCCTGACTTAAAATGACACTGATGTTTGTTAAAAATACAGTATACTTTTAAAACAGCATTGAAGATTAATGGATGAAATAAACAATATATTATTAAAATAACTTAGTTTTTTATTTAAATTAAGTGTACTTATTTTTATTTGATTCATTAAAAAGTTTTATTTAGAAACATTGCATTTTATTTCAAATAAAATAAACATGCACTGTTTTTAATAAATGAAAATTTTGTTTAAAGTAATTTTTTATTATAAAAAATATCAAACTGAAGCAATTAATTGATAATGAGCATAATAGTGTGTTGTAAAAGTTGTTACAATGAAGGAAGGGTCAAAAACCACTACAGTAAAAAGGGGTTTTTTTGTATTACAAATATGTATAGAGTTGACTATATTGACTGAAATATTTAATTTCTATCAGATCATATTAATAAGGCAAAAGTTCATCACAAGGAACAGTTATCAACAAATTTAGTTTTCCTAAAGAACCTTGCATAAGGCCATGTACCATTTCAGTTAAAATTATTTTAAATTTTTATAAATGTATACCATTAACAGGCATCTACTTAACTGAAGTTGGATTTATTTTAAAATGTATGTCATATTTTCAGGTAGTTTTCCTTTATTTTGTAAAGGATTTAGCATAATGTGTATTATGTTTGTCGTGTTACTTACAAATTTTTATTTTTCTTTCTTTTTTTCCATATTATGATTCTATTCTGTACTTTATTTTCAATATTAAAGAAAATGAAAATTTGGAATAATTTTTGTATGCAATTAATAATTATGCATTTTTATAACTATTAAAGAATAGATGTTAATAGCAATAAATTTCTCTGATCATTTATTATCTGAAGAAAATATTAATTTCTCTTCTTCAATAGATAGTTTTGTCTTTTTAATTTCTTTTCAAAAATTAAGTAAAATTCCTTTTGTAATGATCCAAATTAAGAGGATAAAAATTGTAAAGCTGTTACATTTTAATATAATTCTAATAATAGAATAGTCATTAATTTTTAATGTGTTATTTATGGTAATTTTTTTAACATCTTCTGAAAATTTCAGGTAGCTGTACCTTCAACCATTCATTGTGATCATTTAATAGAAGCTCAAGTCAGTGGAGATAAGGATTTAGCTAGAGCCAAGGTAAAAAAAAATTTTTTGTAGTTTATTGTTTAAGTATTTTTCTTTTTCTGTGTTTTTAAATATATTTTAAAATATTATAAAATATTTCTTATATATTTATAGGATATTAATAAAGAAGTATACAATTTCTTAGAAACAGCTGGTGCCAAGTATGGAGTTGGCTTTTGGAAACCTGGTAGTGGTATCATTCATCAAGTAAGAAAGTATTTTTAATAATTATATGAGGTGTGTCATATTAAATGGGACAAAAAGAATAGCACAGTATAAATTCTGTAATTGATTTAGACAAAACAAATTAATTCTGAAAATACAATTATACAAGTTTTATGTAGTAACAATGAAAAATCTTATGATTACAAAAATCATTGCTATGGGTACTGTTTAATCAATGCCATCCATGTAGGAGAAAGTATACTGTGTTTTGGAATATGGCAAAACATTGTTTATCTTCGTTAAAGACATTTTTGCATGAAATTTGGTAAAGAACCACTGCATTGTCACAACATTGAACGTTAGGTGAAACAAATACAGGATACGGGCTGCTTTTGCAAAAAACCAGTTCAAGACGAACAGCAGCCAAAACCAAAGTGGTTAAAAAAAATTCATGAAATGTTTTTAAGTCTCACAAAATCAACACGTTGTGCGAGTTTTGGACTTAATGGGCCTCGTACAACTGTGTGGTGTGTGTTATGGAAACGTTCAAATGGTGCAGGCATTAAAACCTTCCGTTAAACCATTGCCTAAATTTTTCTGTGAGAATTTGCAAGATAAATTGGAGTTGGATGGTTTCATGAACAGACATTTACAGTTTAAGCCACTTTTCATGTTTCTGGTAAAGTTAATTGCCATAATTTATGATTTTACAGAACAGAAAATCCACATGGTGTAATGGAACATCAGTGTGATTCTCCAAAAGTGAACGTTTTCTATACTATTTCCAACAGTTGTGCATTTCTTTTTATTTTCGTGGAAAAATTGATTAATGGGTGTATTTACCAAGATATGCTATCAAAGTGGTTGTTCCTTCAGTTGGAGGAAGCTGTTCCCGGTTTCATTCTGCAGCAAGACTGCTCTACTACATTAGCATAAAAATGCATGTCATTACCTGAACGATAATCTACCCCATCATTCGATTGGTGTTGCTGGATCAAACGATATGCCATTGCTTTGTTGGCCACGGAGATCCCCTGATCTAACAACTTGTGATTTTTCCTATTGACCTAAAGACAAAATGTTCGTGCCTATACTTCCTTGGAATTTGCAGCAAATAACTTAAGTGCTGAACATGTCTTGCAGAGCACACATAGAACATCTATAGATATATCTTATAACTATAGTTTCACTGCAAATTTGATTTACCAAAATAAAGTAATTGCAGCTTTTAAAAGTATGTTTTGTCCTATTCAATATGAAACACCCTGTGCTTCAAAATTGTTTTTAATAAATTGTGTAATTAATATTACAGTCAATTTTCTTATTCTTTATATATTACATTATTTTGTTTAATATTAATTAAAAATTTTATTCATTAGAAAAAGATGTTTAAATATTTAACCTCTTTTTTAAAATAATAAAATGAAAATTTGTTGTTGATTGATAAATATTTTTGTTTATGTTTAATATGTATTTATACTTTAGGGCTTTTTTTTATTGTATTTTCATATTGTATTTAAATTAACATGCAATTTCATAGACATTGCCAAATGTTGTAAGAAATATATTAAATATATTTTAAAATTATCATTTTTCTTGTCTTATATGTTGACAGTACAATAATATTAAATATGTTGGTTAATATATCTAAAATATGTTTTTTTGATTATATTTTTTGGTGAATTTTTGCTGTTTTTAAAAAATAACATTTAAATTATTTATATAAAAACTATTTTATAATTAAGAAGAAAAAAAAAATGGTCTTGGTGGAATTAAAAATTCTCTTGGTGAATTTTGTGAAATCCTCGTCTAATCTTTATCTAATTCCACATGTCAGACCTAAATTAATACTTGATTGTTGTGCAGTTCAAGTGTGGCTTGTTAAAAAAGTTTATGCTTGCCATGTATTAAACTGTATACATCTGTTACATTTTATATAGCATGTTTTATAAATTTATCACACATTAATCATTTTTTTATATTTACTGCAGATTGTATTAGAAAACTATGCATTTCCTGGTGTTTTATTGATTGGAACAGACAGTCACACTCCTAATGGAGGTAAATATTCATAATTTTTGTATCTTTTTATTAAAAATTTATTAAAAGACAAAATTGAATGGTACTTGCAACTATGATATGCAAAGACCATTTGAAATAAAAAATAATCTTTAAATCAGTGATATGAACTCAAATTAAACCTATTGCAAAAATTAAAATTACAAAAATTAAAAGTTTTTTATTTAAATAGAAATTAAAATACTTTAAATATATGATTTTTAGGCATTCATACTTAATATATAATTCACAAAAATGTTTTGATGTATGATTTAGGTGGTCTTGGAGGTTTATGTATTGGAGTTGGTGGAGCTGATGCTGTTGATGTGATGGCAAATTTGCCTTGGGAATTAAAAATGTCCTCAAGTTATAGGTGTTAAGCTTACTGGTAAATTATCTGGATGGACTTCACCAAAAGGTTTGTTATTTTAAATTTTTAAATTATGATTAATAATCATTGTGGTGGATGTTCCAACAACTGTTTGATTAAACCAATGAAGAAGATAAACAATTAATTAGAGAATTTTGAATAAACTATAATAACATGATTGTTGTAGACATCAATTTTTAATCGAATGAAGTGGCTAAGAAATGTTCGAAAGATTATGGAAGAATGTATAGTTGGAGCTAGCAAACATATTAGCACAAGAGAATTATGGTTGATGTTGATGAAATCGCCCAGTTAGCTAAAGAAAAATTATGTATCATAAATGCAAATGATTCTGAAATACCAGTAATATTTTTTCTATCGTTTTTCTTTCTATTGGTGGTTCTATTTTTCTTATTAGCCGCAGCTTTCAAGTGGTTCGAGAAGTATTGATCAATCCATATAAACATTTACGGAATCTTCATTTATTTACAAGCAATATTTACAAAGATATACAGGGTTGATGGTAACAATTCAAAGGCAAAAGCTCAACTAGAAGAATACATTTATAATTCTTCAGAAGATCAGGAACCAAAAACTTTCAACAGATTTTTCTAGAAAAAAAAAGTTTAGCCCTATAATGAAATTTATGGATCAGTTCATATAAAATTATTTATTAAATTTTGATAAAAGCTCATACGCAAGACAAAGTGTCATTAATGCAATATCTTGCTATTACTTTTTCTGGCTAAACAAAAAACAGGAAAATGCAAATGATATTTTCATAAACAAAATGTCAAATGAGGAAGAATCTTCCTCAACATAAACGTAAATTCTTTATTATAATAAAAATGTATATTAGTTATAAATAAGTCTATAATTATTATAATAAGGTATTTATAAATATTAGATTTTTTTTTATCTTGTTATTCTCTGTTATGTTTCCCCATTTTTTTTTTTTTTTTTGACGTTGTAGCACTGGAACTTATTGCAATGTATCTCTCTCATTAAACCCAGATCTTACTGTATATACATAAATGTATATATTTATAATTAAAATGTTATCATATTTTTGCTATGTAAGTTATCAATTATATAAATGTGATTTAATTTGATGCTTACTTTTTCTTCTCAAATTATAATGTAAAATTTTAATTGTTAGTGTTGGATGTTGTATGAATTTTTGTTAGATTACTTTTCTTTTAATCAAGTGAATTATTTTAAATTAAAAGCTTTATTTTTTTTTCATCTCCTATTTATAATTGTATTTATTTAAATTTATATAGTAACTTTTCATAATATAAATACAATCATGGTCTTTGAAATCCATTGAGGATTTGGTACTTAGTGCTCATCATTAAGTAATACCAATTTTTTATAGACCTAGAATAATGATTTTGCATTTTACAGGTGCAATGTGCTAATAGTTTTTCACATTGTGTAATTCCTGCATACATTTTTAACTAGTAGTATACAATATTTAGTTAAATTTATAAAACTTGTTTAACATTAGAAATATTTTTATGGCATTATCTGTATTAAATAATTTCTTTTACTAGTATTGCATCAATATTTATGACATGTTTACTTTTAAACTGATTAGCTAATTTTTTAAAAAGTTTATTATATGCTAAATGTTTTTAATAACCAATAAAATGTTTAATATTGATATAAAAATTTGGCTATTTACAATTTATTTGTATCTTTACATTCAAACTTGTTTAAATCTTGTTGTTTTCCTTTTCTTCATAATAGAAATAAATCATTGCAAAGTATACATGTTTCACCCTTTTCATTAAAAAAATTACTTATTACATATTTAATTTTTTTGAAAGCTGCTGTTTTAAGGTATAATTTTTGTTTTTTGATGAGTAGAAAACATAATTTTTTAACAAAACCTATTTTTATAAGTACATACTAACATATTGTGTAGGTTTGTCTCCTATTATCCAAGAATATGTAACTTTAAAATGAATAATTTTTTTACTTATCTAAATTGTTTACATTATTGCAATTTAACTTGAAATGTGAAGTATTATAATTACTGAATGAAGTTATTAATTCATAACTTTCTTAGTATATTCAAGATCTATAAAATAGTTTATGAATAAGAAATAAGAATACTTAAATAATAAAATTGTTTAAATATTTTCTTACAGATATTATTTGAAAGTTGCTGGCATTTTAACTGTAAAAGGAGGTACTGGTGCTATTGTTGAATATTTTGGACCAGAGTAGATTCTATTTCATGTACTGGTAAGTAATCTTTTAAATTAATGTATTCAAACTAAATCTCAATAGTTATTTCTTTTCAATGAAAAAAAAAAATTTAATTGTTATATAATAAATTTTTCTTTAAAAATTTTATTTAATTTTTTTCTTTTATAATAATTGAATAAATATTCCAGAGAAAAATTGTATTCCTGTTAAGAGTTTGAATTTTAATGCCAATTAAAAGGAATTTTGTTTTTCTAATAATTGCCAATTTTTTTTCAATCTTTATTTATCATAAGAATATATATTCATAAAAAGAAATGACAAACTATTTAGAGAGCAAAATAAAAATTCCATTAAAAATCAAAATCTCCTTTGAAAATCAAATGCAACATAAATGAGTTACAGAAACAATAAAATGTTGCTTTTTAAGTGACATGTTAGTGGTTCAAGATAATTATTGGATAGATATCTAACATTTATTTTATGATGCAAAACATAAGTTAAATTAGAGAAATTTTTTTATGAAGGTGATTTCATTAATTTTGTACAAAAATCTTTCCTTAAGATTTATTAAGAACTTTCTTTTAGGCATGGGAACAATCTGTAACATGGGTGCAGAAATTGGAGCAACTACTTCTATTTTCCCATACAATAAAAGCATGAAAGATTATCTAATTGCCACTCGAAGACCAGGTATTTTTATAATGAGCGCATTAAGTGTTATTATTAATAGCTAAACATTGTTTATTAATTTAAATAGTTGGTCTGATACTGTAAAAAAAAAATTGCTATGAAAGGTTTTTATCTTCATTATTGAATTGGCAAGAAAGTAATTTTGATTTAAGTATATTGTAAAAACCGAATGTTCTTTCTTTCTAACTCAATACATAATGTCCCAATTTTTTTCCATATCCAGTAATATACAGTTTTAATTTAAGAGACATTTTACATATATTGTTTATTTTTATGTCATCATACCAATTGTGACTTAGTTTAAATATACTGTTTATATCTTACCATCTTTCACAGATATGCCTTAAAATGTATAAACTTCTACTATTCACACTTATATGGAGAAAGGCCATTTCTCACCCCTGAAATTTTTCAAATGTAATTTTTTAAATTACAATGTTTATTAATTACAATGTTATAGTTTTAGTTTATTATTTCCCAAAAGTTTAATTTTAGATTCTTTTTTAAAGGTACAGCTCTAACAAATGTAAAAGGAATGCACAAATAAATGTAACATAAATTAAATGGATAAATGTATGATATTGGTTACTTTTGGCAAAACAAACACAAATTATTTAATAATTTAGCTTTTTAAGTTTTTATTATATATCAGGGTTAAATATGGTTCTTGCTGGCAACTGATGTGACAAGAGCTACTTATGTCCTTATGTGAATAAAATATATGTAGGAAATATGGTAAACACTAGTCAATGCACAAAAGTTATTATGTTTATTTAATTTATTTTTAAAAAGTTATGTTTTTAAATAACTTGTGTTGTTTTCAAGTATAATAATCTATGCACCAATGTATTGTTGACTTTTAACATAATGATCATATATTCACTCTTGGCCACTTTGTCTGCAAGAAATTGGATCAGGCTGAGTGAGGGAGAAGATTTATACAGGAACTTTAAAAACAAAAATTAAACTGATTTTTCAATTTATTTATTTATTGTTTTATTATCAAAAATAAATAAATGGCTCTTCCAAATATTCTTTTTTGAAATTTGGCTTCTAAAGAAAATGTAATTAACCAATTCTACTGTATATGTTTATTGTTATCAATTTGCTTCTATACATACATCACATTTTATGTGATTACTTTTATATAGTGTTTTATTCATGTTTATGCAGCAACCAACCTAACATCTAAATTAGAAAAAGTTCATAACTCCAGATTCTGAATTCTTCAATCATAACTTTGATCTGATCTGATTTCACCTCATAATTTTGTAGAATAGTTAATATTTGCCAGAAATAATAAAGGATAACTATATATAATTTTTAAATATTTATTTCATTAACATAAGTTTTAACACATTCCAAATTATGATTTTTTTATACTTAATTTTTAAGAGAATTTCTGTTGCTTTAATATAAAATTATTATTTTTTTAAAAATAATTTTCTGAAAATATAAAATTAACTGTTTATATTATATTACAAAAGAACATTTATAACCATTTGATTTAGAACAGGGGTCTCTAAACTTTCCAGCCTTAGGGCCATACTGTTTACTCCAGTAAGTACAAAGGGCCAAAACCATTTTAATTTTTCTGCCATTATCTATAATTTCCACTTAGTTGTTATGCTTAAGTTAAATTTTCTGCATATTATGTTTGTCATTAAGCTTTACCTAGCAAGTAAATAAACAGAGTTATTATCATTCTGTATATTTTTATCCAACTTATTACAGTAACAATAAGCTATTCACTGTCGTGGGCCGTAGTTTGGAGACCCCTGATTTAGAACATTAATTAAAATCTTATTATTTTTTTCATTTATTAAGAAATCGCCGAGCTAGCAGATGAGTATGCTTCTAACTTACTCACTCCAGATTCTGGATGCCATTATGACAAAGTTATAGAAATTAATCTTGATGAGGTATTTATACTATTTATGGAAAAATTTAATTCTTTAAATACTTCTTATTTATTAAACATGGAGGTCTTATATTGGATATTTTCTTATTAGTTAGAACCTCATATAAATGGACCATTCACACCTGACCTTGCACATCCCATTTCCCAATTGGGAAAAGCTGCAAAAGCCAATAATTGGCCATTAGACATCAGAGTTGGTATGTATGAAGATAAATATATTAATAATCTGATTATACACAAATAAGAGTTTTTATTTTAATATTTCATTAATGGGCAAATTCTTTTGAATTACTTTGATTGCTATTTGTCATTTGAATTGTAAGCATTTTATTAAAAATGAAATGAATTTAAATATTTATCTCATATTAACATAGTACATTAAAAAAATATGGGGGGAAAAAAACACGATTTGAAACATTTATTATGCAACAGCAATTCTGTATCTTATATTCATTTACATTTCTTTTAATTATTCTATGTTGAATTTTCTTAACATTTTAGTGGGAAAAATATATAATATGCTTATTTTTATAATTTAATTTATGGCGAGTTATATTTTTGCATTTGAATTACTTTTGTAATATAATATTACTAATTTTAAAAAAACAGGTCTCATTGGAAGTTGTACAAACAGTAGCTATGAAGACATGTCCAGGGCAGCATCTTTAGCCAAGCAAGCTCTTGATCATGGGCTCAAATCAAAATCAAAGTTTACTGTTACTCCTGGTTCAGAGCAAATTAGAGCTACAATTGAAAGAGATGGCCAAGTATGTATTTTATTTCATAGTTTATTCTTTATACGCTTTTGAATTTTCTGAAGTCTCAAAACATTTAATGTGACATTTTATAAAGTTGTTCAAAATAAATTTTACTTAACATAACTAATTGGTATAGTTAATTTTACGAAAATTTTCCTAGAAAAAAAAAGTACCTAACTTTCTAATTATTTTCTTTTCACAACTTTTTTATACAACTGTAAAAGTTCGTTTATTAATATTACTTTTAAAATAATATTTCATTCATTTATAGTAGGATCCTGTATTTTTATTTTTATTCAATTCATAAATTAATTATTATAAAATTTTTAAATTAATTTTATTCAATTCATATTATTTTATAAGTTTTAAGTATATATCTGAAGTATATTAATATATATGTTATGTATAAATTTAACTTTCCTTTAATAGGCCAAAATATTCAGGGATTTTAATGGTGTTGTTTTAGCTAATGCATGTGGTCCTTGCATTGGACAGTGGGACAGGTAAATATTTTATGTACTTTAAAATTTTATTTTAATGTATGTCTTACTGATTTAAATAAACAAAAAAAAAAAAAATATTCTCAGGAAAGATGTGAAGAAAGGTGAAAAGAATACTATTGTTTCATCATATAATCGTAACTTCACTGGGAGGAATGATGCTAATCCTGCTACTCATGCCTTTGTCACATCTCCGGAACTTGTTGTGGCTCTATCTATTGCAGGAACATTAGACTTCAATCCATTGACTGATGAATTAACTGGAGCTAATGGTCTGCTTCTTGATTACTCATAAATACTTAATTAAACTTTAAAAATATCTATTGTTATCATATACTTAAATTATTAATTAAATGCACTTGATTATTTTCCTAGATGTATTGATTAATTGTAATTAAATAAGAGAATATATTTTAAGATCCATAGAAATATTATATTTAATTGTACTTTAGGGAGATTTTGAGTCTTTTAAATTGGTATATTTTTTACATCACATTAAAAGCTTCGGTGTTTAAGAAAGAAAATTTGCTTCAAAAAAGAAATATATATATATATAGATGTTTTTATTTTTTTTTCAAAAATGAATGAACTTTCAGTTTTTACATTTACTTATCTGCTATTAATTATCTAATCTCTCTTAATGGATTTTTTTTTTTATAATCTCTTAATTTTTTCATCTTTAAATTTCAGGAGAAAAGTTTAAGTTTAAAGTTCCGGAAGGAGATGATCTTCCTTCCCGAGGTTTTGATCCTGGTGAGGACACTTATCAAGCACCTCCAGCTGATGGATCCAAAGTCAATGTAGATGTCAGCCCTAAAAGTGATCGCCTGCAACTTTTGTCACCTTTTGACAAATGGGATGGCAAAGATTTAACTGATATGACTGTTCTTATTAAGGTATATTAAAAAAAGTTTTTGACACTGAGCTCTTGTCTTTAGTAATGTGTAATAAATAAGAGTATTATTTGCTAGAGATTCTCAATTGCAATATTTTCTTAAAGTAATATTTCTTTCAATATAAAATTTTAAGAAAAGAAACTAAATCAAAATGAATTCGCTTGATTACTTTAGTCTATATTAAATTAGAAAATTTAATTTGCTGCAGATGAAAAAAAAAAAAAAAAAAATGCAGTTGTTGGATACAGAAAATATAACACAAAAATGAACACTTCTCATGGTAGGTCTCTTGATAAATATGTATATGTTACAGTTCAAATTAATACTATTTTCTGTGTATTCATGAAATACTAATGTGTGGTTAAAATTAACTATTAATTTATATCAGCATAACAATTAACACTATTGTTGAAAATTAAGTTTTCCCCATCTCTAAAAGAAATATATGCTTCTGACAATTAAAGTTTGTAACAAAAGTTCTGTTGGATGAAGCTCTCTTCATTTGGGATCAACATTGATGATATGTGCAACACCTGATATTAAACCAATTTTTCCTGCAAGTTAAAACATTCTCTTGAAGATATTATCAAAGTATTTATTTATTTTTTTTTCTGTTTTGGATTAAATTTTAAGACCAGTCATTTAAGTAATAAAATCTCAAAAGTATAACAAGACTCAGTGATTTTTTAGCTCACCTATTTTGTTAAAATGAGTCATTTCTAAGTTCAAGAAATTTTAATCACCCAGTGACAGGATTTTTCAACTTCATTTTAAGCCATGCCGGAATTATAAATGTTATGTACTTAATTAATGTGTGAATCCTGTAAAGAATTTGTGGGCATTTTCCAAAAATAGGATTGTAAGCATAGATTGCACTGCTGCATGATAGATGTAGTAATTAAAAATTGTCAATTTAGCTGAGAGATAGAAGTTAATTTGAAATGTATTTTAAAAAAAGTAATGGAAGTAAAGGGCAACTGCTGTTTTATCTTTAGAATAATTGGCTTCAACACACATTTAATTATGCAATTGTTTCTGTTTTGACCAATTAAACATTAGTTTCTTTTGTACTGATTATAGGTTAAAGGAAAGTGCACTACAGATCACATTAGTGCTGCTGACCCTGGTTGAAATATAGAGGACATCTTGATAATATTTCTAACAACATGTTCATTGGGTAAATCACTTTATGAAATTATATATTTTTCCTCTGAAAATGACAAATTATTTTGGCTGATCATTTAATATTTATTTTGGTGAAAGATATAAAATTCCAGTGCTAAAACTAATTGTATTTTTTAGTTTTGTATTTATCTAATTTTTATCAATAAATGTCAATCAAAGTAAAGATGTTTAAATTCTTTTTTTAGAGCTATCAATATTGAAAATGATACAGCTAACAAAGTTAAAAATCAAATGACTGGTGATTGGGGTTCAGTTCCAGATACAGCTAGGCATTATAAGGTAATTCATTCTTTTTTTTAGCATAAAAAATTATTAAAAATTTTTTGTAAATATACATAATAGTTCGTCTGAGGTATTTAATATGCATAATAGTTTATTGATATACTTCATATTTTCGTTTATAAGCTGAGAATTTTTAAACTTCTAAAGATAAACGGTCGTCTTATATGTAGATCTGCTAATCTTGCAAAAAACATAAGATGCTTTTTTGTTAGTCGAATGGAAATAATGCATTATTAAATAAATCATTTAAGTTTATGAAATGAATTAAAATTAAATAAAAGTATTCATTTTATGAAAATTATTTTTATTTTTAAAATTTCTTATATATTGCTAGTTAATTATATATCAGTGCCAAAACAGGAAAAATTTGATGCTGCAAAATTTTTTGGCTAGTTTGTGTTGATTACTTTATGGAATCTCCACTAATTAGATTTTTTTACCTCCATCCTCAAACTTGTTCTTTATTATTGAAATGTAGACCAGCTATACTGTTCTTGGAATTTTCAGCAAATGCAATCACATATAATTTGTTCATCTATCGTATATAAAATCACAGCTTGTATGCAAGACAACAACTAAATGGAAACAATGTGCTAGCTTCAGACAGGATTATACCAAAGTTGGCCTTTTTATTTTATAATTATTTTAATAGGAAATATGTTGCCTGCTTTACTTGTTTGGTAACATTTTCATAATGACAAGTTTGAACATTACAGCGAAAAAAAAAAAAAAGAATTCCCCTATTTTGAATTATATATGGGCTTAAGACTTCAGGTAAATTTACCTGTAGTATTATATGAAGTACTCTCAGCTTGTGTTTGAAAATATATTTTTAATTAACTGAGGTCTGGGCTTCATTAAGATCTTCAACTTGTAACAAAAGGATTTTTATTAAAAATTTAAACAAATTAAGAAAGTTAAAGAGAAGTATTTAAACTATAATTGTAAAGTGATTTAAGTATAATAGGTATTACAACTTGCAAAAATATGATCTTGAATCATTTCACAACCAACCATTTGTGAGAAATATGTAAAAAAATTATTTTTTATTGAGTGTTGCAAATAAATTATAACTAATATGTAGGCAAATGGCGTAAAATGGGTTGCTGTTGGTGATGAAAATTATGGTGAAGGCAGTAGTCGAGAACATGCTGCTTTGGAACCCAGACATCTTGGTGGACGTGCCATTATTGTAAAGAGTTTTGCAAGAATTCATGGTAAATTTTAAATATTGCTAATTCTTTCTATATGCTAGATGCCAAACTACTGTATATTTTATTTTGTATTTTTGATAGTTGCTGTATATCATTAGCATTTAAACGAAAGTTCATAATTTCAATTGTTTGTCGTGTCAAACAGGTTTTTCTTAACAATTGTATTGGTAGCAGATATAGCATTGTACAAACTTTTTGGTAAAATATTATTAGGTTTTTGGTAAAAAAAAAAAAAAAAGGGGTAAACTTGCAATTCATCTAAAAATCTCAAATTAAGATGTTATATTATTAAAGATTTACATTAACATGCTTAGCAAATTTTGCTTTTAATCAATTAAGCATTATTTTTTTATGGTCATCACTATTTTATCAATTTTAAATATCTAAAATATAGACTAATTATTTTAAAAGAAAAAATTAGATCGGTTATAAATATTTAATATAAATCCAAGGCTAAACAATTTTATTAAAATAGTATGCAGCTTTATATAGGTTTTTAAATATTGATATTCTCTTATTTTGACAAATTATTATTGATCAAATTTTTGTGTAACTAAATGACTTAAAAAAATAAATAAAAGGATTTATAAAATTGAACAATGTTTGTGTTCACAAGATAGTTTTATAGTGAACAATTAATTTGAAAATTTTTTGTTAAAAATATATTTCAATAGTTCTAACTTAGTATTTAATTAATTGATTGATTGAAGCAATGTATAATTAAAAGTTATGCTAAAAATTCATTTTCATAATCTTTAGATACTGAAATATTTTTTAGATCAATTAATAGTTAGTAAGGTTTTTTATATTCCTTATCTCAAATTATAGAACATTAGAACCTGTATATCTACTGTTCAAATTTTTAATAAGTTAAAAGAAATGAAAACTGTTTAAAAATTGTTAGATATGGCAAAAAGACTAATATCTAAACTATATATTTTTAAATTTTGAGTACCATGTATAAAAATTTAGATTTAGAGTCATCTTTTCTTCAAAGGGCTTTAATATTTATAGGCTAATAGAACTTTATTTCACAAATTTGTAATAAAAATACTTGTGCATCTTAAAAATTTATTGTATTTTCAGAAACAAATCTGAAAAAGCAAGGTTTACTGCCTCTGACTTTTGATAATCCCAGCGATTATGACAAAATCCAAACCACCGATAAAATATCACTCGTAGGATTAAAAGATTTAACACCAGGAAAGGTATGAAAATTTTTTACTTTAGATTAATTGAAAATGTGCACAATATATATTCTACTACTAAGTGAATTTTTTCTTAAAATCATTCATCATTTTATTGAAGTATTATACTTTACTGTGTACTATAAATTTTATATTTTTTTCTTTTAGCCTGTTAAATGTGAAATTAAGCATCAAAATGGACAGACAGAGACAATCTTACTTAACCACACCATGAATGAACAGCAAATTCATTGGTTTAAAGCAGGAAGTGCTCTGAATCGTATGGCCCAGCTGAAAGCATAATTTCACAATGTAATTTCATTGATTCTTTCTAAGATTGACTTTAAATGTGATAAATTGTATATTAGATGAAGGTACCACTAATTTTTTTTGTACAAACTATTTATTAGTCGTTTTTTTGTTCAAGTTACTTTATCTAGTCAAAATCAATTTTGACTACCATAATTCTAATTGTTAAAAAAAAAAAAAATTGTGCAGCTGATTCAATCAGTATGGCTAGTTATTAATTTTTATTCTTAACTGGACTACAAATAAAATTTTATACAATGTTACTTTCTAGATTTTACAATGCTAACCGATTCTTAAGAATAGCAAGAATTAAGAAATATAAAAGTTGTTACTTCTATGGAAAATAAACTTTTTTTATTCTGCATTTGTTCTGTTTATGACCAACCTTAACATGTTTATTTTATTAAATTAAACAATGCTATTCCTATACATATAAAGATAAACCTACAAAGTTATATCTGATTTTTTTTTAACTCTTTGGTACATTTGATAAAAACAACAACAATGAAATCATTCAAAGAAACTTTTAACTAGTTTATAAACGTTTAGAGTTGGTACTATTTCGAACACAGATGACAAAAATTATTGCACATTCAAATTTAAAAATATTTTCTAGACTTATATTCTACATAATGTTCTGTTGATTTTAAAAATAAAATGAGTCTTTATTTATATGCATAAAAAAAGTGACCTTTATTCCCAATGAAGATTGTTTAAAATAAAGATTCTTTAATTGGAATTCAACTGCATTTCTTCTGGGGCAGAATGAAAAATAATTTGCAGGTCAGCGTCTTTGACAAGTTTACGTAATTTCTCCAAGAATGGATTGATATTCACTGCTAGAAATTCTTCAACCGTAGTGGGATAAAATATCTTGTTCAGTTCCCCTTCCAGTTGCACATTGATTGCTTCTATATTCATCAGTAGACTAAGAAAAATTGTAAATTTTTATATTAAAAATACCAATATACATCTCATTCCAACAATCTTTAAATACAAATTGTTTCTAAACAATATGAAATGAATCGCATCAAATTCAACATAATCAGTTACTGAGTGAATAATTATTAAATTTGTGAATTAAATAACTTTGCGTCCTCAGGTTTTTTAGTTATTAATGGATTTGGCAGAAATGCTTAGTATAAATGTAAATTTATTACATTTATACTAACTTGTCTTTGTCAAAAGATAGATATTTAGTCCACAAAGCAATATTTTGACATAGTACAGTACATAACAAAGATTTGTTTATTGAAAATATTCTTATATCTTACTTGCGTCCAAGAAAACGGAACAAAATTATACTTACATTCTTGCTCTTGGTAGGAACTGATCGATATGTAAAGTGTTCACTCGGTTATGCATTATTTGATAACTACTGAATGCTCCTTCAATGCTAGAAAAAAAATATACAGAATTAAATTTAATATTGAGCAATTAATCGGTTTTTCTCTGTAAAAGCTGAAATCCTCTTTCACCTTGGATGATGCATAAGTATGTGATATTCGGTTATGCAATTCCCTAGTTGTAAACAGCTGTTATGTATATTGCCTCCTGGAAATAAAGGTGGTGGACCTACAGGCTGAGGTCTGAAAAGTAGTATATGATTACCATTAAATTTATGTAAATTTAATTAATGAAAATAATAAAGAGTAAAAACATATCACATAGATATTGTTGGATGAAAGTTTATGATGCGCAAAAATCATCACAGTTAAATAAATGAAGTAATTTTAATTAGAAAAGTCAGCATATTATTTATAATATATTTTACCTTTTTTGTATGTTTGAATCATTTATATTGAAAATCATGACCAACTAATTTTAGCCTTTTAAAGAATAAATTGTTAAAAATATGAATGATAAAAGAATTCCAAATATTGGTTTTTTCAATAAATAAATGATTATGCTTTTTAAAAAATGAGAAAAGGTTAATATTTACCTTGGAAAAGTATCAATCTCTAACAATTTTTCAAAGCCTAAGAGATTTGATGCTGTCTTATGGACATTTTCATTAAAATCACCTTGAAAAAAATGTTAATTAAAATACATAATTAAATTTAAATCAATAATTACTGTAAATACTTGTTAAAAACACTTTACCATTTATTATAGTGAGCAAACAAACTGCTAAGGTTGGCAGAGCGACTGGAAATAATTCGCAAAGTACTGTATAATGATCAAATCTAAATTAAATAAGAAAATCAATAAATATAAATTGTTTTCTTCTATAGCAAATATTTTTAAATTGAAAGTTTTTATTTTTTCATGAAAAGTGTCTGGCAAATACTTCTTACCATAGTTATGTATTTTTTCTTTATTTAATCCTCTTATATACACTACTGGCCATCAAAATTGCTACACCAGGAAGAAATGCAGACAACAAAATGATTTTTATTGGACAAATATATTATACTGGAGATAAGAAGTGATTAAATTTTCAAGAAATTTTGGTGCATAGATCCTGAGAAATCGGTACCCAGAACAACCACCTCTGGCGGTAATAACAGCACTTATACGCCTGGCATTGAGTCAAAGAGATTGGATGGCATGTACAGGTACAGATGCTCATGCAGCTTCAACACGATGCCACAGCTCAGCAACCAAGGACCAGTTTTCTATTGGCGACAGATCTGGTAAACGTGCAGGCGAGGGCAATAGCCGAACATTTTCAGTATCAAGGAAGGTCCTTACAATACCGGCAACATGCATTATCTTGCTGAAACGTAGGGTTTCGCAGGGCTCGAATAAAGGGTAGAGCTACGATGTCGCCAAACACGGATGTGACCATCTTGATGCTGTAAACAGAATCTGGAATTCATCTGAAAAAAATTAATAGTTTAAAAAACTAAAAACACGCTTTTAGAGTTAATCAAACTAAAAAATAATTGTTAACATAAGAATAAAATGAATGTCACTGTTCTAAAATCGTGGGGTGCTTCGTATGGCATTTTTAAACTAACTCTGCATTTCAGAATGAAACTAATGAAAAATTATAACGATTGATATCGAGCACCCCACGCTTTTAGAACAGTGGCATTAATTTCTCGTCAGTCATTTATTCTTATGTTAACAATTATTTTTTAGTTTGATTAACTCTAAAAGCGTGTTTTTTGTGTCTTTAAACTATAATATTTAAATGAGATCCAGGTACGGAGGACTGGTTCTTACAATAATTTAATTGTGAGTAAAACAAAGGCTAAATGCGAATATGTCAAGCCAGCCAGGATTCGACCAGGGAATCTCCTAATCCGTAGTCAGGCGCGTTATCCGTTGTCCCACGTAGGTTTAAATGTCTGAAAGATGTCTGTAAATGTTTCTTTGCAGCTTAAATAGTGTGTATGAGGAGAAATAGACCTCCAGGGAAAAATGGTGCGCAGATCAAGATGTCTTTTTCAAAGGCTGTGCGTTTTAATCACTAATCCTGGCGATCCTAATCATGATGAGATAATAAACTGATCAAAATATTTTATTGCCGTCAGTCGCTTGATAAGTCTACAACGTTTAAATTAAATCGGATCGCTTAAAGTATGGCAAAATCGAGCCCAAAAAGTCAGTTACAAACATCAGGTGAAACTAATAAAGCGTATAAAAAATGACGTCTCGCCATTCGTGCGCCTTCAATGTTGTGATCAACGGATCACAACATTGAAGGCGCCTATCTGTGATGCAGCGTCAAGGGTAGCTGCAGCCATGGACTCTGAGCTGAGTAGATGCTGCTGGAAACATCATCGAACTATTTGTGCAGACATTTGTCTTGCACCCCAATTCTTGACTCAGGGCTCGTGACGTAGCTGCACGATCCATTAAAGCCATGCGAGTAACATGCCTGTCTTCTTGGCTGCTAGTGATAGGGGCCGTTGACATCAGCACGGCGTTCCGTATTACTGTCTAAACTTATCGATTCCATATTCTGCTAACAGTCACTGGATCTCGACTTATGCAAGCAGTAATACGATAAGCCGCAATCCCAGTACGCTACAATTCGACCTTTATCAAAGTCAGAAACGTGCTGCTACGCATTTCTGCTTCTTACACGGGCATCACAGCAACTTTTTCACACCAGGCAACAACGTTCAAAATGCAGTTTGTGTATGAGAAACCGGCTGTACAATTTCCACATTTAAAAACATTGTAGGTGTCGCTACCAGCGCCTGCTTTGTCTGAATGTGCTGAAAAGCTAATCATTTTTGCATAACACGGCAGTACCTTCTTCCTATTGTTTAAATTTCACGTCTGTAGCATTTCGCTTTCTCGGTGGCAGCAGTTTTAATGGCCAGTAGTGTATATAAATATATATTTTACATTTATTTATATAATATTAAAAAATACTCTTAAAACTGAAAAATGTTATGGAATCTAAAATATGAAGCTTTATTAGTATGCATAACTTAAAAATATATAAATCGTCTGCAGATTATAGAAAAACTTCTATAGTACTTCTGAAAAGATATTTGCACTAAAACATTTTCATAATAATTACCGTTGCCATCCTGTTATTGCAATTCCAAGGACTTTGTTAAACATTTTCCAAAGAGATTCAACATTTTGAGCCATGCTTGTTGATTTGAAAGATGATATCTTGTTGGGTGATAAGTTGAGTCATTTCTGTAGCACCTTTAAATGCACTAGCAATCCATATATTTGGAAATACACTGGCATATTTCTCCCACAATGCTGTAATATTCATAATATGGTATAAAAATTCTAAGTCAAGTCTTCAAAATTAATTTCCACTTTTCCCATTTCATGTAAGCATTAATGTAGAATTTTGGATCAAATTATGAAAACATTTTTAAACTGTGATACTTTTATAATTACATACAACTTAATTGATCAATTAATCTTTGAATGAATAGGTTATAGAATGTTTGAAGTGTAGTTCAAAACTGCTGTTTAATATAGTAAAATATATTTTTAGTTAAAGAAATAAAAATTTTTTAATAAAACTTGGTATTAAAAAAATTAGTGAGGTCAAAAAAATATTGTACATACTATTTTTCAGTTTAAATTCATCTGTTGGTAAATAGTGCCAGACCATTGGCAGGATAAGTTTACCAATTTCAGAAGCTAAAAACAAAATTAACAATTAAGACAAAATTTTATACATTGAAATAAAACAATAATAACTTATGAATTGATGATAGTTGCTATTAATTAAATTATTTTCCTATAAGATTAAATATATTTACGAATTTATTTACAATTAACAGAAAATAAAAAATGCAAAATTTAAATATTTACATTTTAAAATGTTGATATCAATATCTCTCATCATGTCATCCCAAATAATAATTCCTATCTCCTGGTTAGTTTCACGAATTTTTTGGACAATACGAATGATATGATCTAAGAATAGATGTTCTTTCTTCCATTTCTGAGCCCCATTTTTCTTTTACATCGAGAGCACTGTCCAAGGTGCCAAACCTGTTATCAAATTACAAGCAAAACAGTTTGCTATTGGAAATCTACAATAAAAAATTTATTAAAATGCAATTATGATTTCTATATTTTATTTGACTATCTCAAATTATGTAGACTATTAATATAAAAATCCATTTTATAAAAAAAAAAAAAAAAAAAGATTTTTTTTAAATATTTAAAATTTTTTTTTAATATAAAAATTATTTGTTGATAAGAATTTGATTTGACAGGCTAAATTTAGAGATTTATGTTATGTTGCTTAATCACAAATCACTCATGATATAATTTAAAACATTTTTACATTCACATTTTTTATGAAATAAAAATTTATAAAATTGTTGTGGTTATAATGATAAAATTAAATTAAATGCTAATCGATATATTATTCTAGTTTTATTTGTAATATATTTTCAATATATTCAAATAAAAAAAACTAGAATTATTATTAAAATGATTACAATAAACTTTTCTAAAAAAATAAGCCACTGTTAACTA
This sequence comes from Caerostris darwini, assembly GCA_021605075.1. Classification (NCBI taxonomy): domain Eukaryota; kingdom Metazoa; phylum Arthropoda; class Arachnida; order Araneae; family Araneidae; genus Caerostris; species Caerostris darwini. Next base: position 11,001 of record BPLQ01007257.1, on the reverse strand, counting down.
CAAGGTTTTCATTAAAATTATTTTTATTTTATCTTTATTTAGCCATCACTTACAAATCTTAAGCAATAATGATGTATTAATGATAAAATTTACCTACATCACGGAAAAATTTATTAGGAAATTTATAAAATATAGAAATTGTTTTCAATACCATTCTGCTTACGATCTTGAAATCATCTCTAAAAGGGTTTATAATTATATGAAATACACTATATAGAATTATTTTTAAACTAATTTTAAATTAGTAACATTTTGTTAAAATTCGTAATTTAACTCTAGTAATAAAAGTTTCTTAATTATTACATTATCTAATGATTATTTATTTTAAATTAATAAATCATATTAAATGGTTATTTAATTTATTTTTAGAATCTCATAATGGTGATTTAAATAGATATAACAATATGAGAAACTATTATGGGAGAAAAGATGCAAATATTATAGAAATTCTCAAGCACAGTAGCAAAAATCTAGAAAATAAACAAAAATTTCAAATTTATTATCTACTATTTGCATTTAAATTTATTAACAATCAGATTAATAAAAAAAAAAAGTGGCTTTTAATTTATATTTCCTAAATACTATAGACAAGTAAACATCATGTTGGCATAATAAAATTAATAATGCAATTGAAAGAAAAAATTTTTTAATTTTTATAAATGAATAGAAACAGAAATTTTAAAGGTATCAAATTATGAAAATTATTTGAAAAAACAAATTATTATTTACAATATATAGAAAAAAATTTATATTACGAATTACAGCCCAAGTGACAATTATAACTGAATCACACGATCATATGACAATCATTACCATTGAAATAAATATTTTTTTAACAAAAATGCAATAGAAAGTAAAACAGGTAATAAAATAAAGATAAAAAGAGATCAAGATTGAAATAACTAATAGGATTTTTACAATTATATGCTTAGAATGAAATAGATTAAAATATAAAATCTATGAAAATATCTTTTTTATCATAACATATAATATTTATCTTTTTTTTTTTTTAAAGTTCTTTCAAATTCACCAAAATGGAAATAATGAATAATTGAATTTATTTGAAACAGACCTAAATAATAGCCATTTTAAAAATACATTTCACACTAGATGAAAATAGAAATTTTTATCCGCGTTGAGTATTCTATGGAATTATCGATTAATTAAAAATATGTTACAGCATTCACTTTATTCAGGATAATAAAGCACTTCGCCTTTGTGCCTTCAAAAATACAAAGCCTATTGATCTTCTTAAAAAAAGGACATTTTAATTAATGTGAAATAATTAGCTGGTTAGAAACTGACGTCAGTGTTTCTGACTTGAATGAACCTGGACCTTATTGGTTAGTTTTCATTTTGCAGTAATAATTGATTACTTCATGTAATTATTCGTCTAATTATTACTTCATATAATAATTTAATGAAATGTTATACATTTACTTATCTTTTCTAATAGTGATTTTTTCATTTTCTGATAAAGAAAAATCCGACTTCAATTTTTGAATGTAAATTTTCTCTCTTTTCAGATATGAAAAACAGATTTCTAGTTGGATAATTGTTTTATAGTTTAAGAGTAACCAAATTTTACAAATCAGTGTTTTCTATATCCTACAGAAAACACTGATAGCTTTTTTTTTTTTTTTTAATTTTTTTTTTTTTTTTTTACACAACAAGCAATTGGTTCATTAGGCAAAAAATTCCTACTAAAAACACTAAAGAAATTTAGGGAAAAAAAAAAAAAAGATCTTAAATAAAAAAGTATAAGGAAAAACAACAAAAGAAATGTGTTGCATGCTGCACAGTTCTTAAGAAAAGTAATAGTCATGGTTAAAAGCTTAAATGTCAATTGAAAAAAAAATTAAATGATTAATTTTAAATTCGATATTACCTCATCACCTCAATATGAATATACTTGGAACTTTTATGACTGTCAAGAATTTGGTTGATCATATCCATTATTACTCCTTCACTTTCTAGATAAGATAAAATACATATCAAAATAATAAAATAAGCATAAATATAAAAACTGTATAGGTTTAAAGTCAGCTTTTTAGACAAATACATAAATTTTCTTTTCAGAAATAATTTATTCAATTTTTCAATTTATTAATTGCTAATATATGACACAAATAACACTATATAAAGTTAAATCTACATTTATTATTACTAAATTTGTTTTATGCCAGGATGTACCTAAAAAAGCCTTCAGTAATTTATAATTGCTTTTTTATTAATTAATTTAGTAATTTTGGAATGCATATATTTATTTTTAGTTAAAAGTATTAATTTTCTAATGTAATCTGTAATGTTCAAATATTCATTTTTACACCCTTTTTAAAAAAATGCACAAGATTAGCAAAATATAAAATGCTTAATTAAAAATAAATTAATAGTTTAAAAAAACTAAAAAATACGCTTTTAAGAGTTAATCTATCTAAAAAGTAAAAAAAAGAATTGTTAACATAAGAATAAAAAATGACTGACGAGAAAATGAATGTCACTGTTCTATGCGTGGGGTGCTTGTATGACATTTTAAAAATTAACTCTGCATTTCTGGTGAAACTAGTGAAAAATTATAACCATTGATATTGAGCACCCCACGCTTTTAGAACAGTGACATTCATTTTCTCATCGAATCATTTTATTCTTATGTTAACAATTATTTTTTACTTTTAGATAGATTAACTCTAAAAGCGTATTTTTAGTTTTTTTAAACTATTAATTTATTTTTACTTTTTAGTCTGATTAACTCTAAAAGCGTGTTTTTTTAGTTTTTAAACTATAATTTATTTTTTATGAAAATTATATATGTATAAGACATGAATTATATAGGCATGAAAAATTATATATTTACAAGAATAAAATAAGAAAAAGGAAAATTAAGGAATAAAAAAATTTAAAGTTTATGAGAAATACAAAAAAGATAAATACAATGCAAATAAAAATTAATGAAAAAATACTAAAAAAGCTAAGTACAATACAATTAATATAAGCAAAAAAAAGAATAATATAAAAAAGTTGGAATATACTACAAAGTAGAGTAATTGCTGCTAGAAAGGAATTTTCGGCCAATAGGAAGAGCGCAATTCGACATGATCGCACTCCTATGCCTTTGAGATCCGCCTCTTTTTAGCCACGGAAATTTTCGGCCAATAGGAAGAGCGCAATTCGATCGCGGATATTACTGAATTTCTACCCGGGGTGAAAGAAAGCTGGGCAACGGGCGTACCGGTTATGATGTTCCTTGGTGGTTTTAAGAATCACAAAACCTCCACATCTTAAATTAATTGAAACATTAGCATAAATTGTAGTTTCTTAAATTAATGAATAGAAGTAATTAAAAATGAATAAATGAATTTAAAATTTAGGAAAAACATCTGCTTGAGAACAATTAAAGCATGAGATCAAAAAGCTAAAGCTATCGGTACAATTAAGAGTTCGTTGACGATGCCCAAAAATAAAAGGTTAAAGTTAAAAAATGAGAATTTTAAGATAAAAGTAAAATAAAACAAAAGGAATTAAGATTAAACAAAATAATTATACAAAATAAGTAGGGTTTGATCAGTTGACTGACTCGCCAGTAGATGGCGCCATCAGTCCCAACATCGAGCCCCAAAAAGTGAGTTACATACAAACATACAGGTGAAGCTAATAAAAGCGTATTAATAAAACAAAACTTACTGGAATGAGATGGACACAAAGCATTTGGATAACGTTCAATTTCTCGAATCTCATAATATTTGTCATGTTTCAAAAGAAACTATATAAAAAAAATTAAAATCATTATTTAAAAAATATTCTTTTGGTTTGAATAAAAACATTACTGAATTAAAATATACACATTGTATTTTAAAGAAGAAATCAAAATATAGTTTAATGCATCTTAAAAAAATGATGAAAGAAAACTAAACAATCTTATCAATAAAAAAGAAACATACTAGTTATAGACAATGGCTGAAGCAAGACAGAGTATGAAGTCAAGTTGTAAATAAAAATTAAAAACATTTTACAAAAGTCCACATTAATAACTAACAGTGGTATTAATCACGATTTTCATTTTTCTATCAAATATGATGGCAAAATACTATATTGTTGGAAAAATTGTTAACTATCCTTCGCTTTTTTTACTTATTTTAATGATATTTTTTTAATAAATTATCAGTTATGTATTAAATGTCTTATCAGTTTCTATTGCCTCAAATTCATAACATGTTTTCTATACGATTGCAGCATTAAAAAACACACCTTAAAACTGAAAAACAGTTTTATATCAAGGGTATAGTAAAAGAACTTGACTGGTACAAAAAAAAAAAAAAACATTGAAGGATAGGTGCAAATAGAATATATAGAATCACAGATCACCTCCATTTTTTTACATTAAAAATTATACTCAGTATATGGCATTGCAGCTTCTACACAGGAAATTATAAAGCTTAAGAAATTAGTCATGCAGAAAGATTTCTTGCAGTAGATTTATATAAATACACATTCTTTTATATATTCATTTTATTATTACTAGTCACTGAAATATTTTGAAAGCTATTATTTTAGAGTCTCAAAAATACAATTAACAATAATGGAAAAGCTTAAAGCTTTAGATAAATAAAAGGCACACTTAGTTTACTAAATTAAAAAAGGTCTAAATTGCATTACAAATCACTTAGTAAAAATAGAATTTTATACACCACATATAATAGTTTATCAAAATTATTTAGTAAAAAACCCAACTGAACAGTTATTGATCAGTAAATTACTTGCATAAAAGACTTTTTTTTTTTTTGCATATTACGTAAAAAAAAAAAAAAAAAAAAAAAAAAAATATTAAAACTATTTACAGAATTAATTATTTTTTGTACATTTCTTATTATGTACAGAATTATTGTATTGTCTTGGTACAAATGCTGAATTAAGAAAAAGACAACTTTTTTAATCCATATAAGAAAAATATTATAAATATTCTAATAAAATGCAGAGTTGCCATCTTCAAATGAGAATTTTCAATATTGTTTAAAACAATTTTCAGTAGTTTTTGACACTTGTCTATAATAGGAAGAAAGTTCATAAATGGCAAACATACACAATTCTCTTTCAATTAAAATAACCATTAACATGTTTCTTTATTTAAAAAAATGCAGATATTTTTCTGGGTTTTTTGCAGAAACTGGTGCCCTTTTTCTCAAAATTCATGAATTTCTTTTCATGCAACCAAAATTATAAAAGTATTATACAAATATAGCCTTTTTAATATATAATTTCTAAAGAAATATTAGTTTTAACATAGTCAGTTGTTAAAATGATTTTTTTTTTTGTCATTTTTTCATAATAATTACAGAGAATCCATGGTAATTGTCATCTATAACAATGTAATGAAATAAAACATATCTGTTGATTTAAATACACACCAAAATAACAAAACAAAAAAATAATTGCAATTGAAAATTATATTTAAAAGATAATGACATCGCTTTTGTTAATTACTATATAAATCAAAGTGTCCAAAACAAAATTTTTTAAATTTAATTTTACCTCCAAATGTCCAAAAGATTGAACCAATGGGATGATTTGTAAATCATTTTCAATGGCTAAATTTTGAATTTTCTGTATTTCTTCTGCACTGAAAAATAGAAATTAAAATTTATTTCAATAAATGAGAGAAAAGAAATTATTAAAAGCCTGACATGTCTGTATATTCACACTACATAATAGCTAAATTAAAAATATTGTAACTTTCTGTGTATAATCTGTGGATATTACAATATAAAAACCTCAGAATTTCATGGTGTTGATTACACTGTCTGTGAACATGCTTTTGTAGATTAAATAAGAATCAATTCTATAAAACCACCACCTAAAAATGCTTTTCTCATAAAACACTGTGAATATATAAATGTATATATATATATATATATATTATACAATCTTCTACATAAACATCACTGTTATTAATAATGAAAGAAAACAAGGCAACACACAATCAATTCAAAACAAGGAATGCAATACACATTCTATATGAATGTTCCATTTCTTTCTTTTACTTACTAGCAGACAAAGTTTATAGATTAGGTTTGTATGGTCATACATGATAACGAAAATAATCAGTTTTTTTTTTTTATATGTCAATTCTAAATACTTTTAAAACTAAATATTTCATAGCTATGGCTTTAGGTGCTTTTTTAATTGTTATTCTTCAAATGGATAAAACACCTCAGAAATTCTTATTTAATTTCAGATTCAGGAACAAAAATTAATTCAGTTTCATTTATAATCCTTTCATAGAAATTCAATATTTTGTATACAAATTCAAATTTCGAAATTTACAATTCTTCATTTTTAAAAGCTTCTGACAGTATTTCAGAGAGTTCAAAGTAAAAAAATCCAATGGATTTCATTTATTTATATTTTTTTACAAGTTTTTAGTCTCTATGTAAATAAAAATATATTTTTTTTTATAGCAGGAAGATCAATTTTATCAGACAAAAAAATCTTTTAAACGTCAAATGATAAAAATCAATTATTTCTTGCTGTAATTGATGTCCTTCATAATCTGGGGCTATCTAAAAAAAGGGAGAATTGCATTGACTTAAGGCCTTCACCAAAGTACAAGATATTTATAGCAAAAAATCCCACCTGTACTACAGATTTCAATTAGAAAATATGGTTACATGAAAACCAAACTAAAATATGGATAAAGTTTAAATTATAATTTCTATTCATTTTTTTCCTTTGCAGCAATATGCTTCACTATCTGTATGTATTTAATATACACAATCTTCATTTACATTAAAATAAATTATGTTGATCAGGTAAACACATCACAAAAGAGATGGATAATTAATAATGATAGTCTCTTAAAATTCTATTTATAAATAGTTGTTATTTTATAGTGTTCATTAACAGTAAAAAATCTTTAGCTAGTCATTTGAAACAAGATTTTCAGTTAGAATTAAAATACATAAATACTTGACTTGGTTACAACTGTTCACTGAATGAGTAACTATCATGAATTTCTCTCAATTAATCACTCATTTAAAAAGAAGTGGTGTAGAAATATAAAAGCTCAAGCTAGCAAGTAGTTTCAACAAACACTTAAACTTTATTTCTTAAGGACTTGGGGAAATGGCAAGCAATGCAATATTCTACTATATTCATTAGGATTGCCAAACAAAAATAGAGTGAACTTACATACATGCACATAAAAAACTATTGATTTTGCATTGTTTATTGCCTATTCAATTTTGATGACTAACACTTTTGGTTGTCTTATCGTAAGGTTGGTTGGTCTTATCGCCAGGGGCCGAGTTACTTCGAATTAACACTTTTGGTTTATGAATTTGGCAAGACATGACTAGGTTTTTTAATTGCTTTTTAGAGACTGTTTCCAGTTATAACCACATATCTGAGAGAGCATTTAGAGAGATTTAATTTTGTTTGTTCAACTTTTTTTTCTTTCCGTATAAAAAAAATCTGAATGCCTATAACTATATTTCTCTTCAGCTCCATTTTTCCATGTTTTATATTCCGCTATTCAGCTTGTAATTTTTGTCTTCTAAATTTAAAAGAAAACTTCTCTGTACTTGTTCATGGCCTAAACAAATACAGAATATGGCAAAATTGTAAGAACATATAATTTTATAAACCTGTGCAAATAAAAATTTAATTTTATAAAAATATTAAATTAAAAATAACTTTATGAAATTATAAACACTACTTAATATCACTGATAGGCAGAGAAAATTTACATCTTAAAGTTGTAAGTATTACTGGTTAAGTTTTATTAAAAAATCTATTTTCTTTAAAACAATTACATTTAATCTCATTTAAAGTTCCTATACCAGAATATGCAAAATATTGTATATTCTATTATTAGAATATATGCTTATATATATATATATATATAATCTATAGTTATTTATATAATATGTGAAAAAAGAGAAAAGGCAGAATTTGAGGACATTTGTCATGTTCCCAAAAAAAAATTTTATCTTGTCTTTTTAAAAAAATTAAGTCTATTTTAAATCTTTTTAAAATTTTTTATGCAAAAAACTGTTTAAAAATTTGTGAACCGTATTTAATTATCTTTAGTTTGATACATAGTGTGTTGGATTTATGCAAAAATTTTCTTTACATGAAATTTTTCAAACAAAAAATTTTTCTTTACAAACAAAGCAAGAACAAGCAAAGACAATTTTTTTTTTAATAAGCCTTATAACAAAACCCAGCAATTTAATCATCAATTCTTAATTTAATGATAGTTTATTATAAATACTATTTAAAATTATTTTGACTAAAATATTTACCTATATACATCTGGTTGACAAACAATCTGGAGATCACCTTGATATGGGAACATATCCTCATATTCCATCAAAATACCAGTAGCCCCCAATTTTTTCAACAAAGGAAATATCTGAAAATGATATTTTTAATAAAAGCTAAACACAATAGAAATTTACTAAGGAGTAGAAAATATTAAATAAATTAAAAACTAAAATAAATTAATCTTGTTTTTCATTATCAATTATGATGTTTTTCTTCTCATTATGAGAAAGTTACAGTTCAAAAAGTAGATAGAAATCAATACACATTTTAAAAAAGTTTATTCAAATCAACACATAATATTACAATGCAAATTGAAAAGTTAAATAAATTTTTTAACCACTGCAATATAAGGGAAAGCATAAAAAATATTGAAATAATTAAAATAAAACTATTTAAGAAATGATTATACTAATTATGGCATTAATCAAAATAATACAGGACAATTATGTACAATAATATTTAAGAATGTACAAGAGTTATTCAAAATTGAGATTTTCTCGTATACCTGTTCATAATAACCAATGACTGGTGGTGCACCTTTTAAATCAAAATGAACAAGCCTGCAATAATAAACAAAGAAATTAAAAATATATTCATATTTAAAGTTGTTTTAGAGTACAACATTTCAAAATGTTTTTAAATGCGAATTCAGAATTTATTACATCAAAATTTATTAGAGATTAATAGCATTTGATATGAACACATTTTAAAACCTCAATTAAATAAACCCAATTGATTAGAACATTTTAAATGATGAATGTTTATATATAAGAAGATTCACATCAATTTCAATAGTGAGAAATAGAAAACAATATATTATTAATGATATTATGAAAATATTAAAATCAATGTATCACAAAATAAGATTTTACCTTTAAAGAAATAAATATTAAAATTTTTTTATCTATAAGGGAATAAATAATAAGATTATTATTATTTGCTATAATGTCAGTTCAACATATAATTATCAGGTTTTCTCTTTTTTGTGATTAATTATTTTTTTTTTCCATTTGTTTGGATTATTAGTTATGTATATTATTAGTTATGTATAAGAATACTTACTTTTCAAAATCTGTTGAGCTGCAGTCAAACTGACTCATTTTGGAATATATTTTTAAAATTTAGTATACATCAATTAATACAGTCCAGATAAAAACTTCATCTAACGAAATCGAAATATTTGTGAGATCTGAAAATAATAATAATAAAAAAAAATACTTATATAATTTTTAAGGCTATTACACCTTTACTGCCAAAATACGATTAAAAATATGTACATATTATCCAACATATTCCATTACTCTTGTCCGTGACAATCAGTAATAAACGATAGATAAAAAAATTCGGTTAAAAATTAAGCAGACTATGTCTAAAACAGAAACTGCATCAGTTGACAGTATGTAGCGGCTGCTAATTCTGCGCAAGTTTACTAAAGAATTGCTTATGATTGGCCACTGTTAGCATCCTAATCTGATTGGTCAAGGGAAATTGGTTTCGTCATATGTGTTTACGCCCATTTAATGCATGACGATGACGTAATTAACAAACATCTGTTTTGTACAAAAATATACTTATCCCTTATCAGCTTTACTTTAATTTTTCTCAATTAGTTTGTGTATTGTAATGTCTGATTTAATCATGATTTTCAAAATATAGCTATGTACCCTAAAAAATCCCTCAGATTTAATAAATTAATCTTTTAACTATTTTTTTTATGCAATGATACTATGCAAATATTAATTTCATATTTCTTTTTTTTTATCACGTTAATAAATATTTAAAATATATTTCATTGCCCGTAAACTGCTGCAACACAAACATATATTTTTAATGACCAGGAAGTTGAAGAGGCGTAAAACATTTGACAAAACACTATCTATCAACCAATCACATTTTGTTAGTTGCAGTGACCAATAAGGACAGGTTGTTCCTTCGTCTCAAAACATAAACAAATGATTTTAAATAAGAATAAACATTTACCATCCAAATGTAGGTTTATATTTTTTGTAAATATTGAAATAGAATAAGTTGAATGCATCATTAATTTTAAACTGGTGCAATTCTTTTATTGAAACATTATAAAAGTATTTAATATATTCTTTGTCTTTCAAATGTGGTTTTTTTGGTCAACTATTACAATCAACTTTATAGAAATATCGAAAAGTGAATTTGTTCTTGGATGACAAGTTATGTACGAGAGTGCCTCTTTGCATGAAACTATTAAGCAATAATTCTCTTAGTTGTAATAATTATAAATGAATAATTATCATCCAAATTTTCTAAAATTATCTATGGTTGCAATGAAGTATTTGATGCTTTTCAAAGTTACTTATTTGTGATAAATAATTTTTTTCTATACAAAAAATAAATAACCCAATTCCCCCCCCCAAACCAAAAATAAATAAGTTCAGAGTGGACATAAGTTTCAAATATTAAAATCCAGTATTCCAAAACTTTTGTTTTGTTTTTTATTTCCAATGGCAAATTATGAACAGTTACAGCATAAAAAAAAAGGGCAACGAAAAATAAAAAAGAACAGAGAATACAACAAAAACATGCTGAAACAGAGTTCATTATCTAACATAATGCCAAGTTGTAGATCTTTTAGCCACTGAAGAGTGTTACCAGGTGCACCACTGGGAGGTAGAATTATTGCGCACCTAGTATTCCAAAAACTTGCAA
>BPLQ01007255.1:0-16613 GCA_021605075.1 Caerostris darwini | reverse complement strand
CAGAAACATTGGTGAAATACAGCTAGTTCCTGTTTATTTATTCACAATCGAGTTTTTCACTACTTCTGTATTGAGACACCTAATGGTTTTCTTACCTGGTGAATAATATGTGGATTCAGTAATTTTCATTCATTGATAATTACTTTTTGTGACAGATTTGAAACATGAGTTAATTTGGATATATTTTCAGTGACGAAACAGAAAAGGACAGACTTATTTGCTATTTTTTATCACATGGTATGTCCCACATAGCTTTGTTCATGCTGACTCAATGCCCCACATATAGCTTATCATTACGTGGGGAATTAAGCTTCACATATGTTTTACGGGAGCGGAAAGATTCAACATACTTATACTCAAGGAAATTCAGCACACACACAATTAGCGGAACATATTTGCGCCGGATGGGAATGTTCATCAAATTGCCTATTACTTTTTTAACGCCGTGTAAGGAATGAATGTCAGAAATGAAGATGAACGCTCAGCTTTTTTTTTTATTATTTTCTTTTCCCGTTTCGTTGGCGATTGTTATTTTACATTATGATTGGTTATATGTTATGTTATGTTTATTATTTTATAGTTATGTGATGTTATGCTTTATATATACTTCAATAGTTGCTTGAATTATCGCTAAGATTTAAATAAAATGAATAGAAATGACAAAGATTTCCAGTGGTTAGGTGGAGTGAACAAATTGTAAGATTAAGAAAGCTGCTTAACATATAAATAAATGCAATTAAAGAAGTGATCTGATAAATGAAATATACATTTTTTAAAGCTTGAACAGTCATAGCAAAAATCTGTCATATATTTCTGATATACAATAATGTGATAAAGTATTAGTCGATTGCAATACGTGAAAATACTGAAGACAATCTTTTTAAAATAGTTCTTGAAATTCTTCCTCATTCGTGCGCTGAACACGTAAATACAAACATGTCATTCAACAAGCCTTATTGGTCGCTCGTTGTTGTATGGCCTGGAATTACAGTCAATATTTAAGACGAGGATACATCGCCTCAGAGTCTGGCAAGCTCAGGGAACAGCCAATGGGCAAGCTAAGGGAAAGCCATTTGCCCGGCCCTGATGCTCATGGAACCACGTGATGGGATCATCCTAAGGGTTCACAGCTCAGCAGCCGTTACTGAACAGCGTTATTTTATATGAAGAGAATTTGACTTGAAAATACATTTAGCTCGTGAGTACATGCTTGCATTTTGATCATGATAAATAATACCCGGAGCAGCCGGTGGTGCATGCTCGTGAAGACCGTGGAAAATGAACTTGCTGTTGACAAACTTCCACTGTGCCACAAGAAGTAATTCTCGAATATTTAGAACTTCTGCCAGGCACCGCACCATTACCCAGAGCCAGTCAATTCATTTATCATTTCTCTCTAATCATTAATAATTGCAAATTTAATAAGGACCTCATAAGAGCTTAAAAATCACATCTGCCTGGCTTAGTCGTCATTTGGAACACGACTTAAATAGGTGCTGGTAACATGGACCTCACAGAATATCTGTGGGGTTTTGGATATTCGTTTTACATTAGCTATTACAGGAAATTTCGAATATTTAGTACCTCTTTGAAATGTTTTTCGGCATTCGCAATTACTCAGTCCTGAACTTGCATTTAAAATATTTAGGTTCCTGGGTTTCAAAGTTACTGCCTGTCAATTTTTATCTTAATGTTTCTAATTCTAATAATTACAATAATTTAATATGCTTGGTAAGAAAATGCAGCGTTTGTTTTATCCATTTGGAACACTTATTTTAATAGTTTGTCAGTAGAACTCTCTTGAACAATGGTAATGGTCAGAATTTATTCTGCGGCTGAGAAGCCGGTAGTACAGCTTTATGCAAACATTGGGAAATGAACTTATTTGACAGCCCCTTTCATAGATTAATACACTGAGAGTTGTATTTTGATATTTAGAACTTCGAAATTTATGTGTTGAGGCACTGCTGCTGGCCATTAACCTGTTCAAACCTGTAGTTATCTCTGCACTTTTTTTTACTAAATTGGCCTTATATTTATTGCTTACTGCTTCTAATCCTACCATATTGGGAATATGACACCATCATGTATTTTAGACACATTTATTTTAATAAATGTTTTAATTCATTGATTCTCATGGAGTTATAATAATGTATTAGAATTCGATTTTCTGTCGACGGAGTGAAAGTCGCTGTGGACGTCCGGCCCATAGCTACCTCTGCACTCATAAGAAGAAGCGCTCTAGACATGTCATTTTGGCATTTACTGAATATTTTTATTTCACATTTATATAGAACTCTTATTTCTTACAATTATTGTGTACAAAAAGAAATGTTACATACATTTATAAATGTCTGCAGACATTTCAGCTCAATAAGATTAGGTTTATTTAGATTTAAATTTATGACATTTTACAACCTTATTTTCCTCTCTTCTTCTTCATTTTTATGTAAAAATGCACAATTCGTCAACAATACTATACACTCAGCACTACTTAATAGAATTCGAAATTCACGACAGCTTTTCATCAGGAGGTCGCACGCACCGATTTCCTGATGAGTAGTGTGGATGTGAATGTGGTTGAGGCAGGCGAGTCATTTCCATTTTTTGAGCCTTTCGGGAAGGTCAAGTCGCGTTTTCTCTGGTAGGAGTATCCCAATGCCTCCAGAAAAGATCTCCGAGAGAAGAGAATAAGCCTTTTTTTTTTCTGTTAGCTCATAAGAACAACATTTGGGTCTTTCTATCAGTGTATGCCTTGTTCAAGGCATTCGCAGCTTTTGAGCGATGTTCTCCGATTTTTAATATCCAATATTTGCTTCTTTTCATTCGAAGATGCGCGTGGCTGAGAGCGGAGATCCAGCAGCGAATGCAAAATTAAACTGTTCGTTTAACTCAAGTCGCTGACTCTTGCATTTCTTATTCAGGGTCAGAGTTGTTGCTGTTGCCAATCACTGCATGCACAGCTGTCAAAGGTGTTCATCGCTTATATTGTTGCAGCCCATAACAACAAATTCCACGAATCAAAAGATTTTGATTGCATACAAACAAACATATATATATATATACAGCTATATACTAGAGGTGCTTCGGCGTCATTGTTATAGTCTCGGCCGAGTTCAGCGGCGCTGCGGAGCTATACGGTTGTAAATCCACCCAACCGGGAGTGGTGTCCTGGCCCATGACACACTGAAGCACATCACCACAACAGCAGAGCTGAGCTGGGCACACTTAGAATGATGTGGGTTGTCTTATCAGCTCTAGGGTCATATGAGACCGGGATCTACTTAAAGCGGATGCCGAACCACAAAGACATCCATGGTGCCCGACTCGAACCCGAGTGCAATGCCAAGCGCCAGCCATGTCACCAGGCTCTGGCTCCATCATGATCATAGCGCGCCGTAGATCTGCAACCTGGCCTCCCAGTCCGTCTGGCAGATGGTGCCTGCCCAACATGGACTTTGACTGCCAATGAAGACGAGCAAAGTGAAATTTCAGAATTCATAGAGTTTACATAATAATTAATGCGATTGCAATATGTACACTTAATGCCATTTAAATATTACTTCGCCCACTCATACTACTTCGTATGATCAAGTGTCTATCGTAAACGTTACAGTAGATAGATAAAGCTGAAATTCCAAGTATTTTGAGTACATCTTGTTTACTGTATTTTGGGAATATATTTATTTTTTTCTCGTTTGTTTATAAAATGCGCAATTAACACATTAAAAAGACTATTTAATGTAAGAATGTACTCCAAAGGTCGCCTGCTGCAAACAAATTTTCGCTGATTGGTCAGTGATAAATAAATAGAACATACGACCTACTGATGAGTTGTGTTGCTTCTTCGGGTTTTTTTGTTCGGGAAATGCGACGCCCTGGAAGGACCCAACATCTCCGTGACAGACCTGGAAGGCGCCTTCCTGCTCAAACAAGGAAAAATGGTGTATGTCTATGAGCTCAGTGTACTTATGCTATTCGAGAAATAGTCGCTGCCTGTAGGCGATGCCCCTTCGCCTCATCTGACACATTTCGAAGACGGGTACTGAGACTGAGAGTGGATAAGTGAAGTGAATGCGAAATGCCTCGCTCGCATTTTGTCATGTGCCACAATGTACATTGGAGCTGGGGACACTGGCTTTCTTGTACATTGGGAATAACTACAGTTGTTTCTGCGGCAGGAATATCTGTTGACATGCATTGCTTTTCATGTTTATACGCCAAGCGGGGTTCACGAGTGATTAGCTTATTGTCAGTAACAGAATCCGCAGAACCAACAGATTACCAGCGAACAAACAATATATATATATATATATATAGCTATATATATATGGTGACCAAATGTGCCACAGCCTGATTCGATTTTCTGGTGATAATATGGGATATATGTATGGTTCTGAATCCATTTTAACCGTAAGTCCGAACTAAAGACACTGGTTGTAGGGTTACCACACACATGCCACACCACACTGCCCGTGGGATGAGCCGCTCTTTCATACGTTTTTTGGCGACGATATGGGGAGAAGTGGCTCGCTCACGCTCTGCCAGCCGTAGAGACCCAAACACGTATATGTTTAGTCTCCAAACCCCACAAACATCCACTGCAAGGCAGGGTCTCCGAACTTGAAACATGTGCTACTAAAAGGGTCAGAGAGTTGTTGCTTCTGCCATCATGCCGCCAATCCGCAACTTGCAGAAGTAGAATAATCAAGAGGCCTGGCTCTGATTACAGCTCTATGGTCACTTGTGGACACTGTCGACTAAATAGAATGGGATACGTGATTCAGACATCAAACATCTACACACAGAATTCTGATTCTATCCTGACTTTCCTAAGGGTTAAGATTGTGCCTGGTTTCAGTTTCATGGTCTCGTCACGGGGTTAATGGCACTAACGAATACCCCGAAGCACAAGCTCCAGGTACTCACTTGCTTCAGATTGCACAGTTAGCGTCAGAAGCTCTACAATTGGTGCTCATTTGGACACTCTGGCAGATCCTTTAGACTGTAATGGGAAGGTAGACATTTGCTTTAATAGATTTATTTGTGCTGACGATTGAAGATTATAACATTTATTTTATTATATTTACTTCACAACTTTTAATTTTCAGTCACAAAGTACAGCTTAATATGGAATCAAAAAGGTCATGACATTGAAACAACAAGCCCCTGATTCACCTGATTACAAGGATAATGACTGGAATATATTATACTTATCTGATATTGAAACACTCAGCCTCGGGAGCAACAGTTGTCGCATTTTCTTCTGAAGCAGATCCTCCAATATCTCTCCAGGAGACACCTGGAGATGGTAGAGAAAAACCCTTCTTTTTTCCTCTGCCTTGGCCCTCCGGCGATAGTAATCTGTGATTTTGTGGTATGCACTTCGCAAATATTTCAATGATATCGGAGAAGGATGCCTCCTGACTACCATCTGAGCTACTTCGCTTCTTTCATTTCGAACACGTATGTAATGAGAGCGGAGATTGAAGCAAGTGAAATGGTAAATTTACCTGCTCTGTTTCTTCGAATGCAGTTACTGACAAAGAGCTCGACCGAGGACTTTCGTGCTTTTCATCTCATAGGAATGGGAAACCATGCTTTCTTACCATTCAGCATCTGCTTCTTTCAAATGCCCGATTGATAAGCCATTGCCATTTCAACAGAAAGCAAAGCTTCTTTTAATTGTATCCAGCAAACATAAACAGAGGGAATGTTTCAAACATACGCAGCAGCATATATATACTGTATTATTGTTTGGGGCTCGGAGTCTGGTAGAATGAAACCAAGTGAACCTGCATGATGATTCTCTTCTGACATGATAATATATCACAGACACTGTGAAAGCCTGGAGCTGCTCTATTCTGGGAGAAGATATGGAAGTCAGAAGGTTGACGCCTAGACGAGTGAGAGACTGAATTGTGATCTTCGTTATTAACGATCTGATGGTTTGCCGAAGAGCGCCAGATACTGGCCACCAGGCCCCTAGTCTAACACTCTATAATCGTATTTGACTAGGGG
Source organism: Caerostris darwini (assembly GCA_021605075.1). NCBI lineage: Eukaryota > Metazoa > Arthropoda > Arachnida > Araneae > Araneidae > Caerostris > Caerostris darwini. The sequence continues at coordinate 10,592 of BPLQ01007255.1, read as the reverse complement.
CCTGGTGGCCGAGTATCTGCGCTCGGAATCAGAGGTTTCGGGATCAAGTCCCGGGGTGCCATGGATCGTTTGTAGTGGCTTGGCATCTGCTTTAAGTCACAGATTCTGGTCTCATATGACTCTAGAGCGTCAACGGAGCCCAATCAGACTTCTGACACATATCATTCTCAAACTTAGAATAGAGGCAGCTCAGCTCCAGGCACAGTGATGTGGTATGGTGTCGTAGTAGAGGAAGTCATATTATACCGGGACCTAAGATATTACGGGACATCCGAATCACTTCAAATATCCCTACCACCACAGAACTCGAACCCAAAACCTGTGGCAAATAGTGCCTGAGCGTACTTATATATATATATATATATTTAAACATTTATACAGTATGTTTGCTGGATACAATTAAAAAAGCTTGCTTTCGCGATTTGCTTTATTGAAATAACAATAAGCTTATCAATCAAATGAACACCTCAGTTGTGCTAAATTTGAAAAAGCGAATGCATGTGCTGAATGATTCAGAAACAGAAACTGTAGTTTCCCATTCCCAATGGATAAGAAACGCAAGTCACTCAGTCGAATGTATCGTAAGCACGTATTCAGAAAAAACAGAGCAGATTTAAATTTCACATTCGCCGCTTAAATCCCTCCACTCTCAGTACATACGTCTTCGAATGAAGAAGCGGAAATATTCAGATGGTAAAAGTCGGAGGGCATCGCTATCCGAACATCGACAAAATGACTGCGAATGCGAACACACACTGAATGCATAGATATACTCAATTTTTTTCTTTCTTTCCTTAGGAGATTTAGGCAGGGGAAAAAAAGGGTTTTTTCTCTTCTACTCCGGAATCTTTCCTGGAGAGATATTGGAGGATCTGCTCCAGAAAATCGCGACAACTTGTTCTCCCGAAGACAAAAACGGGAATGACTTGGCTCATCGGATAGGTCGTGTTTTAGTTATTTATCCACTTGTAATCGAATTGAATCGGTTAAGGGTTGTTGTTTTTCCAAGCGGAAAATGTCATGACCTTTTTTTGAGTTCCATATTAAGTAGTCTTTTTGAGATGTACTTTTGATGTATTGAACTGTGTATTTTGAAAATTAAAGTTGTGGAAATAAAAATATAATAAAATAAATGTTATAAAAGCCAATCTTAAATCGTCAGCACAAATAGAATCTATTAAAACAAATGTCTACCTTCCATTTACAGATCTAAGGATACCTTAGAGTCATCCAAATTGGAAGATAATGACCTGATGACCAATTGGCTAGAGCTCTGGCCTTTGTTAGCAGAGGTTTCTGGTACGAATCCTGGAAGCAGAGGTTTCTGGTACGAATCCTGGAAGGGTCACTGACGTTTGACAGTACTTCGGAATTCACGTTAGGTGCCGGTCTATTTAACCCCCGTGTGCATAAAAGGACCATAGAGCTGCAAACCAAACCAATCTTAACCCTTGGAATTACAGGATTAAAATTCGAATTCTGGTGGTGGCAGGGATGTTTGCGATTGGTTCTGAATCCACGTTAAGCAATAGGTCCCGGTCTATTTAGTCGACAGTGTCCACAAAATGACCATAGAGCAAATAATCAAACCAAACCTCTTAATTATTCTACTTCTACTACTAAGTTTCTTCTTACTTGATTAGCAGCATGATGGCCAACTGGCTAGCTCTCTGGCCTTTGATAGCACATGTTTCAAGTTCGAATTCTGCCGGGGGCATGGATGTTTGTAGGGGTTTGGAATTCACTTTATATCGCATGTTCCGGTCTCATACGACTGTAGAGCGTGACGAATCCCAGAGAAACTTCTCCCCCATATCATCCATAAACTGTATAAGGGCAACTCATCTCTACGAACAGTGTTGTGGTGTGGCATAGTAGTAGTAGTAACCCTACAACCGATAGTCATTTTAGATTCGGACTTACAGTTTAAAATGGATTCAGAACCACTATATACATCCATATTATCGCAGAAAATCGAATCCGAAACCTGTGGCACATTTGGTCGTAGCGTATATATATATATATATATATATATATATATTGTTTGTTCGCTGAAATTAAACAATCCTGGTTCGCGAGTTGCTGTTACTGACATAACAATAAGCTAATCACTCGAATGAACCCCGCGGGCGTGCCAAACATGAAAAAGCGAGTGCATGTGCTGAATGATTCAACAATTATTCTGCAAAAATAACTGTAGATTCCTATTCCCAATGTATAAGAAACGCAAGTCATTCTATCCAATGTATTGTGAGCACATATTTAGAAAATGCGGAGCAGACTTAAATTTCGCATTCGCCGCTCAAATCCCTCCACTCTCAGTCCATAGTACGTCTTCGAATGAAGAAGCGGAAATATTCAGATGGTAAAAGTCGAAGGGCATCGCTGTACGAACGGCGGCAGAATGACTGCGAATGCCTCGAATAAGAACATAGTACACTGAATACATAGACATACACCATTTTTTCCTTCTTTTCTTGGGCGATTTAGGCAGGAGAAAAAGATGCTTATTTCCCTTCTACTCCGGAATATATCCTGGAGAGATATTGGATGATCTGCTCCAGGAAATCGCGACAACTCTTTTTCCCGAAGACAAAAACGGGAATGACTTGGCTCATCGGATAGGTCGTGTTTTATTTATTTATCACTGGTAATCGAATCGGCGAAGGGCTGTTTTTTCTTATACAGCAGAAAATGTCTTGACCTTTGAATTTTTCAGAATTCTACATTAAGTAGTCTTTTTGAGTTGTACTTTGATGTATTGAATTGCGCATTTTACATAAATAATAAACGAGAAAGAAAAATAAATGTTCTAAAAATACAGTAGAATAAAATAAGATGTATAAAATGCAAATTTTAATCTTCAGCACAAATAGAATCTATGCAAGGAAATGTCTACCTTGACGTTTACATTGGAGTACTTCCAGTCATACGAAGTGGAATATATGGAATGGTCAAGTAATGGCTTAAAACTATAGCGATTGTTGAGGAAATTAAGTGTACATAACTATTTTTAATCACTATTAATTATTATCACTAAAATATGAATTCTGAAATTCCTTATATTCTCCATTGGCAGTAAAGTCCATGTTGGGCAAGGCCGTCTGCCTGATGGCAGATTTCGAGACTAGGAGGTAGGATTGCCAGTCCTACATTTGACGCGCTATAATCATATTAGACCAGAGCCTGGTGGCAGAGTGGCTGGCGCTTGGCATTACAGCTTTCGGGTTCGAATCCGGGCTGCGCCATGGATGTCTTTAGTGGTTCAGCATCCGCTTTAAGACATAGATCCCGGTCTCATATGACCCTAGAGCGTCAAACAGACTGATAAGACTTCTAACCCACATCATTCCCTAAGTGTAAACTGTTAACTCAGCTCTAAGCACAGTGATGTGGTGTGGTGTAGTAGTAGTAGTCATATTAGACCGGGACATACGGTTTAAAGTGGATTCCCAACCATTATAAACATCCACAGCACCGCTGAACTCGAACCCGAAACCTGTGTCATTGAGCGCCAGAGCGTATATATATATATATATATATATATATATTTGTTTGCTGTATACAATCAAAAAAATCTTTGATTCGTGATTTGTTGTTATAGACACAACAATAAGCTTGCTAATCGAATGAACCTTGCCAGCGTGCTAAACTTGACAAAGCGAGTGCATGCTCTGAATGATTCAGCAACAGCAACTGTAGCTTCCTATTCCCAATGAATAAGAAATGCAAGTCACTCAGTCGAATATATTGTGAGCACGTAGTTAAAAAAAACGGAACAGATTTAAATTTTGCATTCGCTGCTCAAATCCCTCCACTCTCAGTACATACGTCTTCGAATGAAGAAGCGGAAATATTTGGATGGTAAAAGTCGGAGGGCATCGCTGTAAGAACGGTGGCAGAATGACTGCGAATGCCTTGAATAAGAACATACACTGAATGCATAGAGAGACCCAAATGTTTTGTTCTTTTCTTAGCAATTTAAGCAGAAAAAAAGGCTTATTTCTCTTCTCTCCGGAATCTTTTCTGGAGAGATATTGGATGATATCTGCTCCAGGAAATCGCGACAACTCTTTTTCCCGAAGACAAAAATGGGAATGACTCGGCTCATCGCTCGGCTCTACATTTATTTATCCACTACTCATCGAATCGGTAAAGGTTGCTGTTTTTCCCAGTGGAAAATGTCGTGACCTTTGAATTTTTCAGATTCCTGTATTAAGTAGTGCTTTTTGAGGTGTACTATTGATGTATTATTGAATTGTGCATTTTACATAAAAAATGAAAGAAAAGGGAAAATAAAGGTTGTAAAAATAAAATGTCATAAACTAAATTTAAAAAATGCAAATCCTAAATCGTCAGCATAAATATAATCTATTGAAACAAATGTCTACTAGACATTTATAAATGTATGTAACATTTCTTTTGTACACAATAATTTGTAAGAAATAGAGTTCTATATATAAATGTAAATAAAATATTCAGTAAATAAAATTAAAATGTTAACATGAATCTAAAGGGCCTTCTTCTTGAAGTAGTTACAGGGTTAGTATAGGCCGAGACGTTACATGACTCACTCCGTCGACAGAAAATCGAATTCTAATACATTATTATAGCTCCATGAGTTCTGCAATCAACTGAATTAAAACATTTATTAAAATAAATGTGTCACATACTTTTAAAACTCTTATGATGGTTACATTAAATGTTCCCAATAATTAAGGATTAGAAACAGTAAGCAATAAGAATATACTGGCTCTGGAGCCAATTTGAAGTAAAAGAATAAAAGCCGGGATATCCAGAAATTTTTAGAATGCTCTAAGTTTGGAATAACTGGGTTAAATAATTAATAGCAGTGCCTGAAGCATAAATTTCAAGTTCTAGAAATATCCAAAATACGACTCCTAGTTAACAATGTAAAGGAACATCAAAATAAGTTCATTTTCCCAATGAAATTCCATAAGTATTACTACCAGCTCTCAGATTATTATTTACCAAATTCGAATTCTGATACATTACCATTGTTCCATGAGTTCTGCAATCAACTGAATTGATAAACTTATTAAAATAAGTGTTCCAAATGAGTTTAAAAACCAAACAGCTGCGATTTTTAAAACTCTTACCAAGTTTATATTAAATTATTGTAATTATTTAGAATTAGAAACATTAAAGATAAAAATTGACAGGCACAGGAGCCAAAATCAACTGAAAGAATAAAACCCGGGATTTCTAAATATTTTTAGAATATTTTAAGTTCGGAATTACTGGGTTTAATAATTAATTGCAGTGCCGAGAGCATAAATTTCAAGTACTAGAAATATTCGAAATTTTACTTCTTATTAACAATGTAAACGAATATCCAAAATTTTATTTTTTTACAGATATTCTGTAAGTTATATTACCAGCTCTTGATACACCTATTTAAGTAAATGTTCCAAATGCATTTAAAAACCAAACAGATGTGATTTTTTTTAAGCTCTTATGAAGGTTATATTAAATTTTCCCAATTATTAATGATTAGAGACAGTAATAAATGAAAATTGACTGGCTCTGGAGCTAATAATTAACAGCAGTGCCTGAAGCATAAATTTCAAGTTCTAGAAATATTCGAAATTCTACTTCTTATTAACAATGTAAAGGAACATCAACATAAGTTCATTTTTCCACGGATATTCTATAGGCATTACTACCAGCTCTCAGATATTATTTATCAAAATGATGTCAAAATGCAAGCACTCCATGCAAGTATTCTTCATTTTTTTTAATTCGAAATGGCTTATTTCAAAGTCAAAATTCTCTTCACTCTATAAATAACGCTGTTAATTAGCAACTGCCTGAAGCAACTAATTCCTGCCTTCATTGGAGGGATGATCCATCACGTGGTTCCATGAGCGTCCAATTAGGTGAGGCCGAACAAAAGAAATGAAACTTCCCTTAACTGTCCATTATTACTTGTTCCCCTGAGCATTGTTTCTGAGAACTGATAGATTTAATATCCTCGTCTTAAGTGTCCATTTTGGTAGTCGTTCCGGGCACTTTAATGCACAACAACGAACATTGATAAGGCTTGTTAATTATTTATGTTTATTGTTTACGATGTTCAACACAGATGAGAGAATTTCAAAAACTGTTTTAAAGTTGTCTTCAATTATTTTTCACGTATTGCAATCGATAATACTTTTATCGCATTATTATTATCAAGAAGAAGTATATGACAGATTTTTATTTCTTTATATGACTGTTCAAAACTAAAGAATATATTTGCATTTATGTTAAGATCACTTCTTTATAAATAATTGCATTTATTTATATGTTAAGCAGCTTTCTTAATCTTACAAAATTTGAAATTTCGCCCTTTAATTACAAATCTTTTATCATTTCTATTTCATTTTATTTAAATCTTAGCAGTAGATTAGTAACTATTGAAGTATAATATAAAGCATAATCACAGCATAATATAAAATAATAAACATAACATAATATATAATAATCATAATGTAAAATAATAATCATAACAGAGCAAGGAAAAGAAATAAAATAAAAAAAAAATTTGAACGTTCATCGCCATTTCTATGACGAATAACCTCACTTAAAAGTTCTTGGCGTTTAAAAGTAATAAACAATTTGTGGAACGCTAATTCCGTCCCGTGATAAAAATATGTTCTACGCTAATTCCCGATGTGATATGCTAATTTCATAATTATAAAAAATATGTGGAACTCTATTTCCGCTCCGAGATAAAACGAATATGTGGAAAGCTAATTCCCACATGTGATAAAAAATATGTGGAACGGTAAGTCCGACATGAGATAAAAATATGTGGAACGCTAATTACACCATGTGATAAAAAATATGTAAAATAGGACATATTTGTCCTTTCTGGTTTCGTCCTTCAAAATTATATCCAAATTAAGCTCATGATTTCAAAATCTGTCATTAATTCTTAAAAAAGTAGTATCCCATGGAATAAAAATTTTCAAATCCTTTATAAAGTATTTTATTCTGATAAAGAAAAACTATTCGTAATCTTTAATATTTTAAATTAAAGCAAAAAGGCTGAATACATGAATAAATAATAAGATTAATGTAATTATTTCACCAATAATAATTACGTTTCAGAAAGTAGAAAACTTATTAAATTTTTCTTTTTACATTTAAGCAACTTATTTGGCGCCATTTTCTTTCTTGTTTCCGAATTATATTTTACGATAAATTTCGGTTCTAAGCATTAACGAAAAAACAAACCATTGATGAAAAAATGATTCACTGAAAAAAAAATTCTTTCGGAAACTTTTAATTAAGTTCCTATCAAATATTTTTCAAAACTCAATATTGTTATTATTATTATTTTTCAGTCGCAGTATTACTCAGTCGTATTTGTTGTAAAGTGTTTCCTTAAAAAGTTGCCATTTTTTTAAGAAGAAAAAAAAATGGTCGTTCACCGAAATTATTTGGGTGCTATTCCTTAAACATAAATCAAAATATGGCTGCCAAAAATAATTAAAAATATCTGGAAAATAAAGAATTGGAAAGTTTTCAAGAATTCCAATATAATTACTTCTTTTTAAGATTAAGTGCCTACTGTAAAACTGCCCACAACTTCCAAAAAAAAAAAAAGAAAAAAAACTTTACGCGAAAATCCAATTTATTATTTATTCATGATGTTCTTTTGTCAATATTTGAGGAATAATTGGAAATTTAAATTAAGAAAATAATTTTTCCGATTTTAAGTAACTGTTTGGTTAGAATTAGAAACTACCCAAAATCTTATCATGAATCACATCTTCAACAAGCTCAATTAATGACATTAATGTCACAAGTTCAGATTTTCAATAAATTTTAAAGCAAATTTAAGTAACTTAGTTATAATCTTTGTAAAGTAATTAAGTGTAATTAGTGAATAAAATTAACAAAGAAAATAAAAAGTTAATTTAATTAACGTCTCTTTATTTTGGATATTGCTTGAATAAAATTAGTGGATATTAATTAACAGCATAATTAAGGAGAATCGCAAATGCATTTGGAGGCCTAAGGTTAATTTGCGTAAAACAATGTATAAGTGGTAATAATGTCTTTTTTCAGGTGCTAAAAAGAATAAAAATAACTCTCAATTTCATTACAAAATAATTACAAATTCATTTGTGGTTTCCTTGCAAATGAACGTTCTTTTCCATTGCAATTACTAGATTGCTCTTAACGATTTATTTAATCTATTAACGCTAATTCCGCAAAGTGATAAAAAATATGGGGAACACTAAGTCCGTCATGTAAAATATATGTGAAACGCTAATTCTGCCATATGATAAAAATATGTATAACGGAACATATTTCTTATTTTTTGTTTCGTCCTTTAACATTATATCGAAATTAAGCTCATGATCTTGAAATCTGTCATTAATTCTTAAACGAAATAATAGCTCATGAAAAAATATTTCGAATCCTTTATAAAGTATTTTAATCTGGCAAAGAAGAAATATTCATATTCCTTAAAAATTTAAATTCAAACAAAAAGGTTGAATACATGAATAAATAATAAGATTAGTGTAATTATTTCAGCAATAATAATTACATTTTACGTTTTAGAACATCTAAAACTTATTAGAATTTCCTCTTTACATGTAAGCAACTTATTTGGCGCCATTTTCTTTCTTGTTCCGAATTATGATTTACGATAAATTTCGCTAATAAACATTAAAGAAAAAAAAGCATTGATGAAAAAATAATTTGTTGAAAAAAATTCTCTCGGAAACTTTTAATTAAATTCCTATCAAATATTTTTCGAACTCAATATTGTTATTATTATTATTTTTTATAACTGAACCGCATTTGTTGCAGTTTTCATAAAAAGTTCCAAAAAAAAAACTTTATTTTCTTTTTTGAGAAAAAAAAATGGTCGTCCATAGAAATTATGCGGATGCTGTTTTTTTAAACATAAATCAAACCATGGCTGTCAGAAATAATTAAATATATCTGGAAAATAACGACTTCGAAAAGTTTTCAGGAATTCCAATATAATTACTTCTTTCTGAGATTAAGTTCGAAAACCACAACTGGCTGGAGAAAAGAAAAAAAGAAAAGCTACGTGAAAATCCAATTTATTAACGATGTTCTTTTCTCACTATTTGAGGAATAATTGGAAATTTAAATTAAGAAAATTTTTCCGATTTTAAGTAACTGTTTGGTTGGAATGAGAAACTACCGAAATTTTATCGAGAATCATACCTTCAACATTAGTAATTAATGACATTAATATCACTTGTTCAAATTTTTAATACATTTAAAAGCAAATTTAAGTAACTTAGTCATTAACTTTGGAAACTAATTAAGTGTAAATATTGAATGAAAGTAACAAAGAAAATAAAAAGTTAATTTAATTAACGTTTCTTTATTTTGGATATTGCTTGAATAACATTAGTGGATATTAATTAACAGCATAATTAAGGAGAATCGTAAATGCATTTGGAGGCCTAATCTAAGGTTAATTTGCGGAAAACAATGTATAAGTGGTAATAATGTCTTTTTTCATGTGCTAAAAAAAATAAAAATAACTCTCAATTTCATTACAAAATAATGACAAATTCATTTGTGGTTTCCTTGCAAATTAACGTTCTTTTCCATTGCAATTACTAGATTTCTTTAGAACAAATAGCTCTTAACTATTTGAGGAATAATTGGAAATTTAAATTAAGAAAATTTTTCCGATTTTATTGGTTGGAATGAGAAACTACCGAAATTTTATCGAGAATCACACCTTCAACATTAGTAATTAATGACATTAATATCACATGTTCAAATTTTTAATACATTTAAAAGCAAATTTAAGTAACTTAGTCATTAACTTTGGAAACTAATTAAGTGTAAATATTGAATAAAAGTAACAAAGAAAACAAAAAGTTAATTTAATTAACATATCTTTGGTGTTTGAATATGTCACAGATAATTATTAACAACATAATTCAGGAAACTACATTTGGAGAACTACATTGTAACTACATTTGGAGGCATAATCTAAAGTTTATTTGCGTAAAACAAAGTGTAAGTGTTAATAATGTCTTTTTTCGGGTGTCAAAAAATAATAAAAATAACTCTCAATTTCATTACAAAATAATGACAAATTCATTTGTGGTTTCCTTGCAAATTAACGTTCTTTTCCATTGCAATTACTAGATTTCTTTAGAACAAATAGCTCTTAACGATTTATTTAATCTATTAACGCTAATTCCGCCACGTGATAAAAAATATGGGGAACACAAAGTCCGTCATGTAAAATATATGTGAAACGCTAATTCTGCCATATGATAAAAATATGTATAACGGAACATATTTCTTATTTTTGGTTTTGTCCTTTAACATTATATCGAAATTAAGCTCATGATCTCAAAATCTGCCTTTAATTCTAAAACAAAGTAACAGTTCATGAAAAAATATTTCGAATCCTTTATAATGTATTTTAATCTGGCAAATAAAAAATATTCTTATTCCTTAATAATTTAAATTAAAACAAAAAGGCTGAATACATGACTAAATAATAAGATTAGTGTAATTATTTCACCCATAATAATTGTTTACTTTTTAGAAGTAGAAAACTTATTAGA
>BPLQ01007253.1:0-106092 GCA_021605075.1 Caerostris darwini | reverse complement strand
GTATACTTGGGACAATATAATAATAAAGCTCCGCCGTGTGGCTCGGTGGTCTAGGGGTATGATTCTCGCTTTGGGTGCGAGAGGTCCCGGTTCAAATCCCGGTGGAATTGGAAAATCTGCTAAAACAAATAACATCTTCACTGATTTTAAACAAAGAACTCAAAAGTATACTTGGGACAATATAATAATAACATCGCAAATCCCGGCCGAGCCCTGAATTTTTTTTAACCTGGGGAAACTGCTTTGATGAAGAAACTAAAACCTACTTTTATACTTCTGAATTGGAAAATCTGCTAAAACAAATAACATCTTCAGTGATTTTAAACAAAGGAACTCAAAAGTATACTTGGGACAATATAATAATAAAGCTCCGACGTGTGGCTCGGTGGTCTAGGGGTATGATTCTCGCTTTGGGTGCGAGAGGTCCCGGGTTCAAATCCCGGCCGAGCCCTGAATTTTTTTTTAACCTGGGGAAACTGCTTTGATGAAGAAACTAAAACCTACTTTTATACTTCTGAATTGGAAAATCTGCTAAAACAAATAACATCTTCACTGATTTTAAACAAAGGAACTCAAAAGTATACTTGGGACAATATAATAATTAAGCTCCGCCGTGTGGCTCGGTGGTCTAGGGGTATGATTCTCGCTTTGGGTGCGAGAGGTCCCGGGTTCAAATCCCGGCCGAGCCCTGAATTTTTTTAACCTGGGAAACTGCTTTGATGAAGAAACTAAAACCTACTTTTATACTTCTGAATTGGAAAATCTGCTAAAACAAATAACATCTTCAGTGATTTTAAACAAAGGAACTCAAAAGTATACTTGGGACAATATAATAATAAAACTCCGACTTGTGGCTCGGTGGTCTAGGGGTATGATTCTCGCTTCGGGTGCGAGAGGTCCCGGGTTCAAATCCCGGCCGAGCCCTGAATTTTTTTAACCTGGGGAAACTGCTTTGATGAAGAAACTAAAACCTACTTTTATACTTCTGAATTGGAAAATCTGCTAAAACAAATAACATCTTCACTGATTTTAAACAAAGGAACTCAAAAGTATACTTGGGACAATATAATAATTAAGCTCCGCCGTGTGGCTCGGTGGTCTAGGGGTATGATTCTCGCTTTGGGTGCGAGAGGTCCCGGTTCAAATCCCGGCCGAGCCCTGAATTTTTTTAACCTGGGGAAACTGCTTTGATGAAGAAACTAAAACCTACTTTTATACTTCTGAATTGGAAAATCTGCTAAAACAAATAACATCTTCAGTGATTTTAAACAAAGGAACTCAAAAGTATACTTGGGACAATATAATAATTAAAGCTCCGACGTGTGGCTCGGTGGTCTAGGGGTATGATTCTCGCTTTGGGTGCGAGAGGTCCCGGGTTCAAATCCCGGCCGAGCCCTGAATTTTTTAACCTGGGGAAACTGCTTTGATGAAGAAACTAAAACCTACTTTTATACTTCTGAATTGGAAAATCTGCTAAAACAAATAACATCTTCAGTGATTTTAAACAAAGGAACTCAAAAGTATACTTGGGACAATATAATAATTAAGCTCCGACGTGTGGCTCGGTGGTCTAGGGGTATGATTCTCGCTTTGGGTGCGAGAGGTCCCGGGTTCAAATCCCGGCCGAGCCCTGAATTTTTTTAATGGGGAAACTGCTTTGATGAAGAAACTAAAACCTACTTTTATACTTCTGAATTGGAAAATCTGCTAAAACAAATAACATCTTCAGTGATTTTAAACAAAGGAACTCAAAAGTATACTTGGGACAATATAATAATAAAGCTCCGACGTGTGGCTCGGTGGTCTAGGGGTATGATTCTCGCTTTGGGTGCGAGAGGTCCCGGGTTCAAATCCCGGCCGAGCCCTGAATTTTTTTTTAACCTGGGGAAACTGCTTTGATGAAGAAACTAAAACCTACTTTTATACTTCTGAATTGGAAAATCTGCTAAAACAAATAACATCTTCAGTGATTTTAAACAAAGGAACTCAAAAGTATACTTGGGACAATATAATAATAAAGCTCCGACGTGTGGCTCGGTGGTCTAGGGGTATGATTCTCGCTTTGGGTGCGAGAGGTCCCGGGTTCAAATCCCGGCCGAGCCCTGAATTTTTTTAACCTGGGGAAACTGCTTTGATGAAGAAACTAAAACCTACTTTTATACTTCTGAATTGGAAAATCTGCTAAAACAAATAACATCTTCAGTGATTTTAAACAAAGGAACTCAAAAGTATACTTGGGACAATATAATAATTAAAGCTCCGACGTGTGGCTCGGTGGTCTAGGGGTATGATTCTCGCTTTGGGTGCGAGAGGTCCCGGGTTCAAATCCCGGCCGAGCCCTGAATTTTTTTAACCTGGGGAAACTGCTTTGATGAAGAAACTAAAACCTACTTTTATACTTCTGAATTGGAAAATCTGCTAAAACAAATAACATCTTCAGTGATTTTAAACAAAGGAACTCAAAAGTATACTTGGGACAATATAATAATTAAAGCTCCGCCGTGTGGCTCGGTGGTCTAGGGGTATGATTCTCGCTTTGGGTGCGAGAGGTCCCGGGTTCAAATCCCGGCCGAGCCCTGAATTTTTTTAACCTGGGGAAACTGCTTTGATGAAGAAACTAAAACCTACTTTTATACTGAATTGGAAAATCTGCTAAAACAAATAACATCTTCACTGATTTTAAACAAAGGAACTCAAAAGTATACTTGGGACAATATAATAATTAAAGCTCCGCCGTGTGGCTCGGTGGTCTAGGGGTATGATTCTCGCTTTGGGTGCGAGAGGTCCCGGGTTCAAATCCCGGCCGAGCCCTGAATTTTTTTAACCTGGGGAAACTGCTTTGATGAAGAAACTAAAACCTACTTTTATACTTCTGAATTGGAAAATCTGCTAAAACAAATAACATCTTCACTGATTTTAAACAAAGGAACTCAAAAGTATACTTGGGACAATATAATAATTAAGCTCCGCCGTGTGGCTCGGTGGTCTAGGGGTATGATTCTCGCTTTGGGTGCGAGAGGTCCCGGGTTCAAATCCCGGCCGAGCCCTGAATTTTTTTAACCTGGGGAAACTGCTTTGATGAAGAAACTAAAACCTACTTTTATACTTCTGAATTGGAAAATCTGCTAAAACAAATAACATCTTCACTGATTTTAAACAAAGGAACTCAAAAGTATACTTGGGACAATATAATAATTAAAGCTCCGACGTGTGGCTCGGTGGTCTAGGGGTATGATTCTCGCTTTGGGTGCGAGAGGTCCCGGGTTCAAATCCCGGCCGAGCCCTGAATTTTTTGTAAGCTGGGGAAACTGCTTTGATGAAGAAACTAAAACCTACTTTTATACTTCTGAATTGGAAAATCTGCTAAAACAAATAACATCTTCAGTGATTTTAAACAAAGGAACTCAAAAGTATACTTGGGACAATATAATAATAAAGCTCCGACGTGTGGCTCGGTGGTCTAGGGGTATGATTCTCGCTTTGGGTGCGAGAGGTCCCGGGTTCAAATCCCGGCCGAGCCCTGAATTTTTTTTTTAACCTGGGGAAACTGCTTTGATGAAGAAACTAAAACCTACTTTTATACTTCTGAATTGGAAAATCTGCTAAAACAAATAACATCTTCACTGATTTTAAACAAAGGAACTCAAAAGTATACTTGGGACAATATAATAATAAAGCTCCGACGTGTGGCTCGGTGGTCTAGGGGTATGATTCTCGCTTTGGGTGCGAGAGGTCCCGGGTTCAAATCCCGGCCGAGCCCTGAATTTTTTTAACCTGGGGAAACTGCTTTGATGAAGAAACTAAAACCTACTTTTATACTTCTGAATTGGAAAATCTGCTAAAACAAATAACATCTTCAGTGATTTTAAACAAAGGAACTCAAAAGTATACTTGGGACAATATAATAATAAAGCTCCGACGTGTGGCTCGGTGGTCTAGGGGTATGATTCTCGCTTTGGGTGCGAGAGGTCCCGGGTTCAAATCCCGGCCGAGCCCTGAATTTTTTTAACCTGGGGAAACTGCTTTGATGAAGAAACTAAAACCTACTTTTATACTTCTGAATTGGAAAATCTGCTAAAACAAATAACATCTTCACTGATTTTAAACAAAGGAACTCAAAAGTATACTTGGGACAATATAATAATTAAGCTCCGCCGTGTGGCTCGGTGGTCTAGGGGTATGATTCTCGCTTTGGGTGCGAGAGGTCCCGGGTTCAAATCCCGGCCGAGCCCTGAATTTTTTTTTTTAACCTGGGGAAACTGCTTTGATGAAGAAACTAAAACCTACTTTTATACTTCTGAATTGGAAAATCTGCTAAAACAAATAACATCTTCAGTGATTTTAAACAAAGGAACTCAAAAGTATACTTGGGACAATATAATAATAAAGCTCCGACGTGTGGCTCGGTGGTCTAGGGGTATGATTCTCGCTTTGGGTGCGAGAGGTCCCGGGTTCAAATCCCGGCCGAGCCCTGAATTTTTTTTTTTAACCTGGGGAAACTGCTTTGATGAAGAAACTAAAACCTACTTTTATACTTCTGAATTGGAAAATCTGCTAAAACAAATAACATCTTCAGTGATTTTAAACAAAGGAACTCAAAAGTATACTTGGGACAATATAATAATAAAGCTCCGACGTGTGGCTCGGTGGTCTAGGGGTATGATTCTCGCTTTGGGTGCGAGAGGTCCCGGGTTCAAATCCCGGCCGAGCCCTGAATTTTTTTTTTAACCTGGGGAAACTGCTTTGATGAAGAAACTAAAACCTACTTTTATACTTCTGAATTGGAAAATCTGCTAAAACAAATAACATCTTCAGTGATTTTAAACAAAGGAACTCAAAAGTATACTTGGGACAATATAATAATAAAGCTCCGACGTGTGGCTCGGTGGTCTAGGGGTATGATTCTCGCTTTGGGTGCGAGAGGTCCCGGGTTCAAATCCCGGCCGAGCCCTGAATTTTTTTTAACTGGGGAAACTGCTTTGATGAAGAAACTAAAACCTACTTTTATACTTCTGAATTGGAAAATCTGCTAAAACAAATAACATCTTCAGTGATTTTAAACAAAGGAACTCAAAAGTATACTTGGGACAATATAATAATAAAGCTCCGACGTGTGGCTCGGTGGTCTAGGGGTATGATTCTCGCTTTGGGTGCGAGAGGTCCCGGGTTCAAATCCCGGCCGAGCCCTGAATTTTTTTTTTTAACCTGGGGAAACTGCTTTGATGAAGAAACTAAAACCTACTTTTATACTTCTGAATTGGAAAATCTGCTAAAACAAATAACATCTTCACTGATTTTAAACAAAGGAACTCAAAAGTATACTTGGGACAATATAATAATAAAGCTCCGACGTGTGGCTCGGTGGTCTAGGGGTATGATTCTCGCTTTGGGTGCGAGAGGTCCCGGGTTCAAATCCCGGCCGAGCCCTGAATTTTTTTAACCTGGGGAAACTGCTTTGATGAAGAAACTAAAACCTACTTTTATACTTCTGAATTGGAAAATCTGCTAAAACAAATAACATCTTCAGTGATTTTAAACAAAGGAACTCAAAAGTATACTTGGGACAATATAATAATAAAGCTCCGACGTGTGGCTCGGTGGTCTAGGGGTATGATTCTCGCTTTGGGTGCGAGAGGTCCCGGTTCAAATCCCGGCCGAGCCCTGAATTTTTTTAACCTGGGGAAACTGCTTTGATGAAGAAACTAAAACCTACTTTTATACTTCTGAATTGGAAAATCTGCTAAAACAAATAACATCTTCAGTGATTTTAAACAAAGGAACTCAAAAGTATACTTGGGACAATATAATAATAAAGCTCCGACGTGTGGCTCGGTGGTCTAGGGGTATGATTCTCGCTTTGGGTGCGAGAGGTCCCGGGTTCAAATCCCGGCCGAGCCCTGAATTTTTTTTTTTTAACCTGGGGAAACTGCTTTGATGAAGAAACTAAAACCTACTTTTATACTTCTGAATTGGAAAATCTGCTAAAACAAATAACATCTTCAGTGATTTTAAACAAAGGAACTCAAAAGTATACTTGGGACAATATAATAATAAAGCTCCGACGTGTGGCTCGGTGGTCTAGGGGTATGATTCTCGCTTTGGGTGCGAGAGGTCCCGGGTTCAAATCCCGGCCGAGCCCTGAATTTTTTAACCTGGGGAAACTGCTTTGATGAAGAAACTAAAACCTACTTTTATACTTCTGAATTGGAAAATCTGCTAAAACAAATAACATCTTCAGTGATTTTAAACAAAGGAACTCAAAAGTATACTTGGGACAATATAATAATAAAGCTCCGACGTGTGGCTCGGTGGTCTAGGGGTATGATTCTCGCTTTGGGTGCGAGAGGTCCCGGGTTCAAATCCCGGCCGAGCCCTGAATTTTTTTAACCTGGGGAAACTGCTTTGATGAAGAAACTAAAACCTACTTTTATACTTCTGAATTGGAAAATCTGCTAAAACAAATAACATCTTCAGTGATTTTAAACAAAGGAACTCAAAAGTATACTTGGGACAATATAATAATAAAGCTCCGACGTGTGGCTCGGTGGTCTAGGGGTATGATTCTCGCTTTGGGTGCGAGAGGTCCCGGGTTCAAATCCCGGCCGAGCCCTGAATTTTTTTTTAACCTGGGGAAACTGCTTGATGAAGAAACTAAAACCTACTTTTATACTTCTGAATTGGAAAATCTGCTAAAACAAATAACATCTTCACTGATTTTAAACAAAGGAACTCAAAAGTATACTTGGGACAATATAATAATTAAGCTCCGCCGTGTGGCTCGGTGGTCTAGGGGTATGATTCTCGCTTTGGGTGCGAGAGGTCCCGGGTTCAAATCCCGGCCGAGCCCTGAATTTTTTTTTTTAACCTGGGGAAACTGCTTTGATGAAGAAACTAAAACCTACTTTTATACTTCTGAATTGGAAAATCTGCTAAAACAAATAACATCTTCAGTGATTTTAAACAAAGGAACTCAAAAGTATACTTGGGACAATATAATAATAAAGCTCCGACGTGTGGCTCGGTGGTCTAGGGGTATGATTCTCGCTTTGGGTGCGAGAGGTCCCGGGTTCAAATCCCGGCCGAGCCCTGAATTTTTTTAACCTGGGGAAACTGCTTTGATGAAGAAACTAAAACCTACTTTATACTTCTGAATTGGAAAATCTGCTAAAACAAATAACATCTTCAGTGATTTTAAACAAAGGAACTCAAAAGTATACTTGGGACAATATAATAATAAAGCTCCGACGTGTGGCTCGGTGGTCTAGGGGTATGATTCTCGCTTTGGGTGCGAGAGGTCCCGGGTTCAAATCCCGGCCGAGCCCTGAATTTTTTTTTTTTAACCTGGGGAAACTGCTTTGATGAAGAAACTAAAACCTACTTTTATACTTCTGAATTGGAAAATCTGCTAAAACAAATAACATCTTCAGTGATTTTAAACAAAGGAACTCAAAAGTATACTTGGGACAATATAATAATAAAGCTCCGACGTGTGGCTCGGTGGTCTAGGGGTATGATTCTCGCTTTGGGTGCGAGAGGTCCCGGGTTCAAATCCCGGCCGAGCCCTGAATTTTTTTTTTTTTTAACCTGGGGAAACTGCTTTGATGAAGAAACTAAAACCTACTTTTATACTTCTGAATTGGAAAATCTGCTAAAACAAATAACATCTTCAGTGATTTTAAACAAAGGAACTCAAAAGTATACTTGGGACAATATAATAATAAAGCTCCGACGTGTGGCTCGGTGGTCTAGGGGTATGATTCTCGCTTTGGGTGCGAGAGGTCCCGGGTTCAAATCCCGGCCGAGCCCTGAATTTTTTTAACCTGGGGAAACTGCTTTGATGAAGAAACTAAAACCTACTTTTATACTTCTGAATTGGAAAATCTGCTAAAACAAATAACATCTTCAGTGATTTTAAACAAAGGAACTCAAAAGTATACTTGGGACAATATAATAATAAAGCTCCGACGTGTGGCTCGGTGGTCTAGGGGTATGATTCTCGCTTTGGGTGCGAGAGGTCCCGGGTTCAAATCCCGGCCGAGCCCTGAATTTTTTTAACCTGGGGAAACTGCTTTGATGAAGAAACTAAAACCTACTTTTATACTTCTGAATTGGAAAATCTGCTAAAACAAATAACATCTTCTTCCTGATTTTAAACAAAGGAACTCAAAAGTATACTTGGGACAATATAATAATAAAGCTCCGCCGTGTGGCTCGGTGGTCTAGGGGTATGATTCTCGCTTTGGGTGCGAGAGGTCCCGGGTTCAAATCCCGGCCGAGCCCTGAATTTTTTTTTTAACCTGGGGAAACTGCTTTGATGAAGAAACTAAAACCTACTTTTATACTTCTGAATTGGAAAATCTGCTAAAACAAATAACATCTTCAGTGATTTTAAACAAAGGAACTCAAAAGTATACTTGGGACAATATAATAATAAAGCTCCGACGTGTGGCTCGGTGGTCTAGGGGTATGATTCTCGCTTTGGGTGCGAGAGGTCCCGGGTTCAAATCCCGGCCGAGCCCTGAATTTTTTTTAACCTGGGGAAACTGCTTTGATGAAGAAACTAAAACCTACTTTTATACTTCTGAATTGGAAAATCTGCTAAAACAAATAACATCTTCACTGATTTTAAACAAAGGAATCAAAAGTATACTTGGGACAATATAATAATTAAAGCTCCGACGTGTGGCTCGGTGGTCTAGGGGTATGATTCTCGCTTTGGGTGCGAGAGGTCCCGGTTCAAATCCCGGCCGAGCCCTGAATTTTTTTTTAACCTGGGGAAACTGCTTTGATGAAGAAACTAAAACCTACTTTTATACTTCTGAATTGGAAAATCTGCTAAAACAAATAACATCTTCAGTGATTTTAAACAAAGGAACTCAAAAGTATACTTGGGACAATATAATAATAAAGCTCCGACGTGTGGCTCGGTGGTCTAGGGGTATGATTCTCGCTTTGGGTGCGAGAGGTCCCGGGTTCAAATCCCGGCCGAGCCCTGAATTTTTTTAACCTGGGGAAACTGCTTTGATGAAGAAACTAAAACCTACTTTTATACTTCTGAATTGGAAAATCTGCTAAAACAAATAACATCTTCACTGATTTTAAACAAAGGAACTCAAAAGTATACTTGGGACAATATAATATTAAGCTCCGCCGTGTGGCTCGGTGGTCTAGGGGTATGATTCTCGCTTTGGGTGCGAGAGGTCCCGGGTTCAAATCCCGGCCGAGCCCTGAATTTTTTTTAACCTGGGGAAACTGCTTTGATGAAGAAACTAAAACCTACTTTTATACTTCTGAATTGGAAAATCTGCTAAAACAAATAACATCTTCAGTGATTTTAAACAAAGGAACTCAAAAGTATACTTGGGACAATATAATAATAAAGCTCCGACGTGTGGCTCGGTGGTCTAGGGGTATGATTCTCGCTTTGGGTGCGAGAGGTCCCGGGTTCAAATCCCGGCCGAGCCCTGAGCCCTTTTTTTTTAACCTGGGGAAACTGCTTTGATGAAGAAACTAAAACCTACTTTTATACTTCTGAATTGGAAAATCTGCTAAAACAAATGGTATGATTCTCGCTTTGGGTGCGAGAGGTCCCGGGTTCAAATCCCGGCCGAGCCCTGAATTTTTTTTTTAACCTGGGGAAACTGCTTTGATGAAGAAACTAAAACCTACTTTTATACTTCTGAATTGGAAAATCTGCTAAAACAAATAACATCTTCAGTGATTTTAAACAAAGGAACTCAAAAGTATACTTGGGACAATATAATAATTAAGCTCCGACGTGTGGCTCGGTGGTCTAGGTTCTCGCTTTGGGTGCGAGGTCTTCAAATCCCGGCCGAGCCCTTTTTCCCTAATTTTTTAAATCAACTCACACTTAAAAATACCACAATTCAACCACATGTTATCTAATAATAAATTTCTTCTTCTGCACAGCCGCAACAGCAATGGTGAGCCATGGCCATCTGCCTACTGGCAGATTTCGAGATAGGAGATGTTTTCTTTTTACGGGGAGGATTGTCAGTCCTATTACAAAAACTCTACAGTCATATTAGTCAACTACTGCTATATCACTGTGCCTAGAGCTGAGTTGCCGCTTTTCATTTTGGAAATGATGTGGGTGAGAAGAAGTCTGATTGGTCTCTGGGATTCTCTATGGTCATAGGAGACAGGGACCTATGGCTTAATGGGGATTCCAAACCAATACAATCATCGGGACTCGAACCCGAAATCTGGAGTATGGAGCATCATAGCTCTTACCACTCGGCTATCAGTTCCCCCAATCATATTAAGCTGCTGGGATCTATGGTTAAAAGTGATTCCAAACCACTACAAACATCCATGTCACCTACCGGGACACAATCCCGAAACTGAGTGGCAGAGCGCTAGACAATCGGCCATCAAGTTTCTTATAGTAAACAATCTTAGTAGATAAATAAAATGTTTTATGTATATTTGAGAATTTCTTTAACTTAAAATATTACTTGGAGGTACATTATTTATTTATATCAAAAGCAATTCTTATTAGTTACAATTAATTTATTGAATCAATAAAGTTTTGCAGTAAAATGAGGTTTTTCAACTTTTATTTTAAGAATATTTTGCGCTAAAACACGAATGGCTAATTATTTCATATTTCTTTTCCCAGATTCCACTTCCTAATTCGTGAATCATGATTCATTTATAATTTGTTTTTATTTTATTTTTAATTCATTATTTTTGTTTACTATTTTGATTTAGTATATTTATGATTAATTTGAAACAAATTATAGATTGCGTTAGATTTATTTTCCACCTTCTTAAATAAAATTTGTTTCAAAATTTTTGTTATGAAACTGGACTACATTGAGTAAAGTCAGTTATCTTTAAATAGGATGAACGTTGACAGTTTAAAATAGCCATAAATAAACCAAAATGAAATATCACAACGACAATTCTTTTTTTCATTCAGTAAATAAAAACTGCAGAAATAATTAAATTGGGAAAAAAAAGCATATAAACGTCGATAAAAAAGTCTAGTATCAATAAAATAAAATCTAACATTTTTTTTCAGTTCATTGAATCCGAATCGTTCTACCGGAAAATATATCAGTGCCTAAAAATCGAATGATCCAGAAAAAGGTTGGAGTTCTCCAGTTGTAACCAGATAAGTGCATCTATGAGTCCTAGTCAATACTCTTTAAAGAGTTTTCAAAGGTATGGTTGGTTTTTTTTTCATTTCTATTTTATCCTTCCATTTTCTAAAGGAAATATTATTTTGTAAAAAAGTATCAAAGAGATATAGTATTGTTATGTATTACACTGAAGTGACAAAAGTCATGGGATACCTCTTAATATAGTGTCGGCCCTCCTTTCGCCCGGCGAAGTGCAGCAACTCGACGTGGCATGGACTCAACAAGTCGTTGGAAGTCTTCTGCAGGAATATTGAGCCATGCTGTCTCGATAGACGTCCATAATTTGAAAGCGTTGAGGTGCAGGGTTTTAAACGAACAGACCTCTCGATGACGTCCCATAAATGCTCGATGGGATTCATGTCGGGCGATCTAGGTGGCCAAATAATTCGTTTTAATTGTCTAGAATGTTCTTCAAACCAATCGCGAACAGTTGTGGCCTGGTGACATGGCGCATTGTCATCCATAAAAATCCCATCGTTGTTTGGGTACATGAAGTCCATGAATGGCTGCAAGTGATCTCCAAGTAGCTGAACATAAGTATTTCCAGTCAATATTCGGTCCAGTCGCACCAGAGGACCAAGTCCATGCCATGAAAAAAACAGCCCACACCATTACGGAGCCACCACCAGCTTGAACAGTGCCTTGATGACAGTTTGGGTCCATGGCTTCGTGGGGTCTGCGCCACACTCGAACCCTACCATCAGCTCTTACCAACTGAAATCGTGACTCATCGGACCAGACCACGGTTTTCCATTCATCTAGGGACCAACCGATATGCTCACGTGCCCACGAGAGTCGCTGCAAGCGTTGTCGTTATGTCAGTAAAGGCACTCGAGTCGGTCTTCTGCTGGAATAGCCCAAGAAAGCCAAATTTCTCCTCACAGTTCTAACAGACAAGTCCCCTTGTATGTCCCACATTGATTTCTGCGGTTATTTGACGCAGTGTTGCTTGTCTGTTAGAATTTGCGACTCTTTGCAGACGTCGCCGGTCTCGGTCGTTAAGTGCAGGCGGTCGACCACTGCGCTGTCCATGGTGGGATGTTATGCCTGAAATTTCATACTCTCGGCACACTCTTGACACAGTGGATCTGGGAATGTTGAATTCCCTAACGATTTCCGAAATGGCATGACCCATGCGTCTAGCTCCAACTAACATTCCGCGTTCAAAGTCTGTTAATTCCCGTCGTGCGGTCATCATCACGTCAAAACCTCTTCACATGAATACCTTGAACAGAAATGAAAGCTCTGCGAAAGCACTGCGCATTTATACCTGTTCTACGCGATGCTACTGCCATCTGAAAATTTGCATATTGCTATCCCATGACTTTTGTCACTTCAGTGTATAGAGCTACTAGAAGATGTGACATGGTGCTGCTTGGTTACAGAAAATAAAACGTTTTCAGAATTTTGGTAAATTTTATTAAGAAAAAGTATTTGCCTCAGTTAAAGGTATCACATTTAAATAATTTGTCTAAAATACAGGGTTATTAAAAAGGAATCATCTGATTTCAAAATACCATATTTTCAAAATAAACGACATAGAATGATAAGTAATACACGAATACAAATTAAAAATAAGGAAGTGTTTTAAGAGTTTTCGATATAACTTTCTTTAGTTCATGTATAATGTCAAGACGATATGTAAATCCCTGCTAAAGATGTTGTAAATGTCGTTGGTAATTGATTGAAGAGTAGCAGAAATACGTTGTTAAAAAAAATATCAGCATCAATTAAAGATATCACATTTAAATAAGTCTGGAATTTCTCCCATGGACGTGTAATTTCGTGGTACGTACCGCTTCCTCCCAGAAACCGGTGTCAGTCCTTTCTTGCCAGTCGATGAACTGACCATAATTAACTAAGTACGTAACGACTAATGTATTTCGACCAAACGGATAATGCTGTTAATAAGCTGAGAATTTGATTACTTCCTGGGGCGTGTGCTACAATTATTTCTCTTAAATACGTACAAGAATTAAATATGACATCGGTCGAGTGTCCTAGTATTAACGTACGCAGTTAGCGAACAGAATATCTCAGAATCTGTTCGCTAACAGTCTGAACAGATAGGAATGTAACAGTGTCCCCTACATGGCCGGGGCCTGAATGGCCGAGTGGCTAGCGCTCTGGCGCTCGATACCACAGGTTTCGGGTTCGAGTCCCGGCGGTGTCCCGGGTGTTTATAGTGGTTCAGAATCCACTTTAAACTGTAGGTCACGGTCTGTTTAGCCCAACGTGTGCACAAGATGACCGTAGAGCGACAAACCAAACCAAACCTATATGGCCACCCTCAGAGCAATGCGTTTATCTCGATACGCGTTGGTAGGTTGTTCATGAAATACTTAAGTCGAACACAAGATCCACCGATATTTAATATGTAAAAAAGGCTGCCATCGACATATGGTTTTCGTATATGAAGCGATGAATGTTAAAAATTTTAAAAAGCGAATATATTTGATTTTTCATTCCAGTAGAAGCAATGAAGCACCATCTTTCACCTAGTGATACACTCCAGAAAACATTGTATCTGCTATATTCTTTTCTACTAATGATCTGGTATTTAAATGCCTTCTCCTTCTTCTCCATTGGCTCAACAGCCCCATCATGGGAGCCAAGGCCGTCTACCTACTGGCAGATTTCGAGACAGGAGATGCTTCCTTTTTACGCTGTAGGGTTGTCAGCCCTACCTCCAACAGTCATATTAGACCGGGAGCTACGGCGTAAATTTCGTGGAAATTGAATATTGTGAATTTATTGAAATTATTTCATTCATTAATGAAAAATGTTACTTTTATTTGAAAAATAAAACTGTTATACAAAAAATGACCAGATTACGTTTAATATTTAACAAAATATTTTTAATGCATCGTTTTTGCAGCAAAATTTAATTACCCTAATTTTTTAAATCAACTCACACTTAAAAATACCACAATCCAACCACATGTTATCTAATAATAAATTTCTTCTTCTGCACAGCCGCAACGGTGAGCCATGGTCATCTGCCTACTGGCAGATTTCGAGATAGGAGATGTTTTCTTTTTACGGGGAGGATTGTCAGTCCTATGCCAAAAACTCTACAGTCATATTAGTCAACTACTGCTATATCACTGTGCCTAGAACTGAGTTGCCGCTTTTTATTTTGGAAATGATGTGGGTGAGACGAAGTCTGATTGGTCTCTGGGATTCTCTATGGTCATAGGAGACCGGGACCTATGGCTTAATGTGGATTCCAAACCGATACAATCATCGGGACTCGAACCCGAAATCTGTGGTATGGAGCATCATAGCTCTTACCACTCGGCTATCAGGTCCCCCAGTCATATTAAGCTGTTGGGATCTATGGTTAAAAGTGATTCCAAACCACTACAAACATCCATGTCACCTACCGGGACACAATCCTGAAACTGAGTGGCAGAGCGCTAGACAATCGGCCATCAAGTTTCTTATAGTAAACAATCTTAGTAGATAAATAAAATGTTTTTATGTATATTTGAGAATTTCTTTAATTTAAAATATTACTTGGAGGTACATTATTTATTTATATCAAAAGCAATTCTTATTAGTTACAATAATTTATTGAATCTATAAAGTTTTGCAGTAAAATGAGGTTTTTCAACTTTTATTTTAAGAACATTTTGCGCTAAAACATGAATGGCTAATTATTTCATATTTCTTTTTCCAGATTCCACTTCCTAATTCGTGAATCATGATTCATTTATAATTTATTTTTATTTTATTTTTAATTCATTATTTTTGTTTACTATTTTGATTTAGTATATCTATGATTAATTTGAAACAAATTATAGATTGCGTTAGATTTATTTTCCACCTTCTTAAATAAAATTTGTTTAAATATTTTTGTTATGAAACTGGACTACATTGAGTAAAGTCAGTTATCTTTAAATAGGATGAACGTTGACAGTTTAAAATAGCCATAAATAAACCAAAATGAAATATCACAACGACAATTCTTTTTTTCATTCAGTAAATAAAAACTGCAGAAATAATTAAATTGGGAAAAAAAAGCATATAAACGTCGATAAAAAAGTCTAGTATCAATAAAATAAAATCTAACATTTTTTTTCAGTTCATTGAATCCGAATCGTTCTACCGGAAAATATATCAGTGCCAAAAAATAGAATGATCCAGAAAAAGGTTGGAGTTCTCCAGTTGTAACCAGATAAGTGCATCTATGAGTCCTAGTCAATACTCTTTGAAGAGTTTTCAAAGGTATGGTTGGTTTTTTTTTTCATTTCTATTTTATCCTTCCATTTTCTAAAGGAAATATTATTTTGTAAAAAAGTATCAAATAGATATAGTATTGTTATGTATTATAGAGCTACTAGAAGATGTGACATGGTGCTGCTTGGTTACAGAAAATAAAACGTTTTCAGAATTTTGGTAAATTTTATTAAGGAAAAGTATTTGCGTCAGTTAAAGGTATCACATTTAAATAATTTGTCTAAAATAAAGGGTTATTAAAAAGGAATCATCTGATTTCAAAATACCATATTTTCAAAATAAACGACATAGAATGATAAGTAATACACGATTACAAAGGAAAAATATGGAAGTGTTTTAAGAGTGTTCGATATAACTTTCTTTAGTTCATGTATAATGTCAAGTCGGTATGTAAATTCCTGCTAAAAACATTGTAAATGTATTTGGTAATTGATTGAAGAGTAGCAGAAATACGTTGTTAAAAAAAATATCAGCATCAATTAAAGATATCACATTTAAATAAATCTGGAATTTCTGCCATGGACATGTAATTTCGTGGTACGTACCGCTTCCTCCCAGAAGCCAGTGTCAGTCCTTTCTTGCCAGTCGATGAACTGACCATAATTAACTAAGTGCGTAACGATTAATTTATTTCGATCAAACGGATAATGCTCTTAATTAACTGAGAGTTTGATTACTTTCTGTGGCGTGTGCTACATTTATTGCTCTTAAATACGTACAAGAGTTAAGTAGGACAGCGATCGAGTGTCCCAGTATTAACGCACGCAGTTAGCGAACAGAATATCTCAGAATCTGTTCAGTAACAGTCTGGACAGATAGGAATGTAACAGTGTCCCCTATATGGCCGGGGCCTGAATGGCCGAGTGGCTAGCGCTCTGGTGCTCGATACCACAGGTTTCGGGTTCGAGTCCCGGCGGTGTCCCTGGTGTTTATAGTGGTTCAGAATCCACTTTAAACTGTAGGTCACGGTTTGTTTAGCCCAACGTGTGCACAAGATGACCGTAGAGCGACAAACCAAACCAAACCTATATGGCCACCCTCAGAGCAATGCGTTTATCTCGATACGCCTTGGTAGGCTGTTTATGAAATACTTAAGTCGAACACAAGTTCCACCGATGTTTAATATGTAAAAAAGGCTGCCATCAACATATGGTTTTCGTATATGAAGCGATGAATGTTAAAAATTTTAAAAAGCGAATATATTTGATTTTTCATTCCAGTAGAAGCAATGTAGCACCATCTTTCACCTAGTGATACACTATAGAAAACATCGTATCTGCTATATTCTGTTCTACTAATGATCTGGTATTTAAATGCCTTCTCCTTCTTCTCCATTGGCTCAACAGCCCCATCATGGGAGCCAAGGCCATCTACCTACTGGCAGATTTCGAGACAGGAGATGCTTCCTTTTTACGCTGTAGGGTTGTCAGCCCTACCTCCAACAGCCATATTAGACCGGGAGCTACAGCGTAAATTTAATTCCGAACTACTACAAACATCCATGGAACCCCCGGACTCGAACTCCACCGAGTGCCAGAGCACTAGTCACTCGGCCATCAGATGCCCTATTTAAATTAGAATTAATAAAAAATGCCTTCAGCATTTGGTCAGCTACTATATAAATAATTAAATTATTACATGTATTAATAGTTTTATGTCACTCAAAATTATTTATTACTTTTATTTCAGTAATCAATGTTCATTATTGAATGAGGAAAATCAATTGGACATTCTTTTAAGTACATGGCAATGTTCATTTGTCGATACCGACACGCTAACCTAGGAAACTTAATAAACAGTCTGGTATTCTTAATAAAGTTACGAATGAACGTAACGAAATTTGCCCCTTAACTACATAATGGTAACGCATGTTAGATAGTATATTAGGGTTGTATCCCTTTGGGAGTGCTTGTTGCAGACACTGGAATACTTAATAGTGAAAGTCAGAGACAATGCATTAGCATAACATTAGTCATTGCTTGATTGATCTATCCGTGGTTTTCGAATACGATACACAATTGCAGAATGTCATAAGATATTACTTATCATAAAGCCCTATTAGTATTAATAGATTAATGCTCATGTTTCCATACTCAACAGCTGTGTAGGATATTGACAAATATCCTAGAATGAATGGTTTAATCAAAAAACGATTCGGTTATTATTTGCCGAATGATTATTTTTCAATTCCTTTATAAAAAATAATATTTTGAGTGAGTCAGTCAGAATCAAGTTGCTGAATCGTTCACATAATGTGAGAATCTTCACTGAAATTTTGAAACTTATCTTAGTGCTGTTATCAATTTATTGCGGACAGTATTATATTATTTATATTTAATAATTCATTTTCATTTTATAGTATTTAGATTTAATAATTCATTTTCATAATTTCATTTCGTAAAAACTTTCATAAAAAATAATAACAAAAAATAATATTCACAATTTTCAATTTATTAACATCTTAATGCACAATTTTCAATTTATTAACATCTTAATGCTTATAAACTAAAAATTAATATGCAATAAATGGCAGATTTTTTTCGTTTTAGAGTATTGCGTTTATATTTATGACATATTTTTGAATATGCGTACTAAGGAAAAAAAAATTATGTTTATTCAGAATATGAAGTACTATATTTTTAGTGAAAAAAATTCATAAAAATAATAACTTCATTTTCAATTTATTAACATCTTAATGTTTTTTATATATCACTTTTAGAAGAATATGAATATACTTTTGTTTAGTTTTTATATATCACTGAAGAATATGAATATATTTTTAATAAAAAAATTCATAAAAATAATAACTTCACAATTTTCAATTTATTAACATCTTAATGCTTATAAACTAAAAATTAATATGCAATAAATGGCAGATTTTTTCGTTTTAGAGTATTGCGTTTATATTTATGACATATTTTTGAATATGCGTACTAAGGAAAAAAAAATTATGTTTATTCAGTTTTTATATATCACTGAAGAATATGAATATATTTTTAGTGAGAATTATTTAATAAAATTCATAAAAATAATAACTTCACAATTTTCAATTTATTAACATCTTAATGCTTATAAACTAAAAATTAATATGCAATAAATGGCAGATTTTTTCGTTTTAGAGTATTGCGTTTATATTTATGACATATTTTTGAATATGCGTACTAAGGAAAAAAAAAAATTATGTTTATTCAATATATCACTGAAGAATATGAATATATTTTTAGTGAGAATTAAAAATTTAATTTTCAATTTATTAACATCTTAATGTTAAACTTTAATATGCAATAAATGGCAGATTTTCGTTTTTAGAGTATTGTGTTTATATTTATGACATATTTTTGAATATGCGTACTAAGGAAAAAAAAAATTATGTTTATTCAGTTTTTATATATCACTGAAGAATATGAATATATTTTTAGGGGAAAAAATTCATAAAAATCTCAGAAGATGTGGTATTGTGTTTATATTTATGACATATTTTTTGAATATGTACTAAGAAAAACATATTTATGTTTATTCAGTTTTTATATATCGTTGAATTTGAATATATTTTTAATTTTAATAAAATTCAAAAAATCATTGAATAGGAAAATTGTTAAATTTTAATTAATCAGTTAATTATAAAAAGGATTTGGGGAAAAGAAGCGGAGTCTCAGAATGTGGAGCAGTGTATAGAAGAATCAAAATTAAAATCAAGAATAGGAAAAAAAGGAAGCCAGCATGTTTATGTTTATATTGCCCAAACCCTGTTTCTTTGGATTGCAAGCAAAAATAAAGCAGATGAGGACTTAATTATGTGCTTCCGGGAAATGTGTGAGATACTGATATTTAAGATAGAGTCAAAAATTTTTTCTATTGTGCTATATTGAATTTTCTCTATTGAAATTTTTTTTACATATTAAATTAATAAATCAATATAATTAATACATAATACACCCGTTCTTATTATTAATTTTGTAAAATTTACTGCAGTGTAACTTATCGGCTTATACACGTATTAGACTAATATTCAGCTTTAAGAAGAGGGCCGCTAAGAACACTTTAATTTTTATTTACAAGAACACACACACACATATATATATATAATTAACTCTGGATTATAATACTAAGATAACATTTGATTATAAGCTCGTTATTAAATCACAAGTACAGTTCTCTCCGAAGTGGGAGATATTTTGACTTCTTGAGTCTGTATCAATGCCTGGTCTGCTACAGACCTTAATTATTATACGCCGTGAAACATGAAATCACAATGGATTCACTTTGAAAATCAGGCGGAGACCCGACCTTTTCAATCACTTCAGAGAAAAAAAGAAAAACAGCATTTCTGGTCTACTCATCGCAGAACCTTCTCATTTCCGAACATTATTTGTCCAATCCCTTTGTTAATTCCCTTTAAAATGTAAACAAGTAATATAAAAAAAAAATATTAAGTCAATTCCTACTTTTTTTTCACTATATTACAGAAAGTTATTCATTTTTTTAAGTTTATCTGGCGACATCTATGGGTAGATATATGCAACTTCAATCTAAAAAAACTATAATTAATTAATTAATTAAATTTAATTACTGAATTAATATTTGAAAAAACTGTATTAACATCAAGTGTCATCCACTACAAGTTCAAAAAAAATGTATTTGGACTTGACACGATGAATAAAAAGTATTTAATGAACGATTGAAAATTTGAACAAGATATATATAGGGACAGTGTGAGCTAATAGAAGGAATTGAAAAAAAAAATTTCAAAAAAGAAATAAATAAAAAT
The DNA here is from genome assembly GCA_021605075.1 of Caerostris darwini. Lineage (NCBI taxonomy): Eukaryota > Metazoa > Arthropoda > Arachnida > Araneae > Araneidae > Caerostris > Caerostris darwini. Next base: position 85,914 of record BPLQ01007253.1, on the reverse strand, counting down.
ATAATACATAAAATGTGTTTTGTTACATATTTAAAACATAAAATGTTTTCTATAACTTAAATATTCAAAGGATATCTAAGTGAAATATCAGAATGATATTTTAATTGAATAATTTTTGAAAATTTAAAACAATGCGCTGCCTTTGAGACCGCACGTTCTCCTGTTATGTCATACCTTTTCACTTCTCCTTTTACAGGTTAAATAAAGGTGAAATTAATTTTTAAATTCTTAGCATTATATTTATATTTCCTACCTTAAAATTCCTTTGAAGACGATAGTTAAAATGGGTAACAAAATTTAAATTCATTCTCTCTTTTCATTTCAATTCCCCAAACTCGTTATTTGGAGTATTATTTTAAAAAAAAACATCATAAACTGGGCTTTGAGTTAATGCAGAAATGTCAAACGAATATTTTTTTATTTTCTCTGCTGTCAATATTTGAAATTGAAATGATTCGTAAGAGAAGTTATTTACTTTGTTTGTCAAACATTTTAAAAACTTTCAAAGAGATTTCATAATATCAGAGGACAGACTTCAGGAAAATATTTGCGATTTTTAAAATGAATCAAAGCAAACGTATATTTTGAAGTCAAATTTAGATTTCTAATCTCAAAATATATTGACAGTTTCTACAGAGTGGAAAATTTAGTTTCACAATGTTACAATATAATGAAAATTAAATAACGAGTTAAAAAGATCAAAATACTTCAACTGAAATTGTTATATCTCGGTATTTTGTTACCAATTCTTATTTATTTCTTTTTTACATTTGACTAATTGTATAACTTGTTAAAAAACCTTTATGATTAAGGCTTTAGCTTACAATATAGAATGAAATGAAACAAATATTAGTATAGTAGAACACAAGTTTACTACTATAAAAACAATTATAAATATTTTTTTTCTTCTAATGCAGATGGCAAACACTTAGACACTTGGTCTTAGATGTCTTAAGGCAAGCTCTGCACAAACGTTACTCACTTTGCATTACCCAGGGGGCGCGTGTAACTTGAAAATAAGCCACGGACGCGGAGTAACAATGCCCACGCAACGCTCTACGATCATATTGGACTGGGACCTACAGTTTAAAGTGGATTCCGAACCACTACAACATCCATGGCACCACCGGGACTCGAACCCGAAACCTGTGGTACCGAGCGCCAGAGCGCTAGCTACTCGGCCATTCAGGCCCACAATTATAAATATTAAATTATTTATTAAATTTTTAAAAATTATGACAGATCCAAATCGGCAAAGGGAAACTAATGCTTCCATGAAATGTTTGTAGGGCCTTATGCATTTTCATTTTATATTTAATCAATTCATTTTACTTTAATGGAGCCAAGTCAAACTTCTACCTACGGGTCCTCCATCACAACAGAAGCTGCCACCCTCTCCCTCCATCCATGAGTAGATTGCTCATGGGATGTCCGTCCTGCACTTCTCACATTTGCAATTGTTTTTATTATTGTACTTAATTAATTTTGTAAAAGTGGCTCTTTTCTTATTGACGGAAAGCTTATAATTATTAAAAGAACCCTTAAAAGTTTATAAACTGGAAATTCTTCCCTCTGATTGACAGAACGAAAAGGAAATACTTTTCAGTGAACCAATGGCGAAATCAAAGCAAAAACCTCTTTCCTTCCATGGCACCTTAATAATACCAAAATATATCCATTTACGCATAACACTCAAGATATTCACAAACTGCTTTGACAACAAAGAAAAGTGTTAGTAGCAGTCAAAATGAAAATTATTTGCTAAGGTCATATTCGACTCTGAATTCAAAAAGTGTAATTTCAAGACACGTCCAACAAGTCTGAATTCTCATTTCTGACATATATTTTGTAATGGATGAGCAACATATTTCTAAAATATGCCCGCTAAACATTTACCAGATGAATTTTCCCAGAAGCATCGGCAACTGCAACTGATTGTCTCATCAGGGTTCTATAGAAATCCAGCTGAAGTGGACGTTGTCCTCTAAAAAGGCACTTCCTCAAATCTTCAGATTATTACCGTGTCACATAAAATCATTGATGTACATGATACTTATAGAGTTCGTGGATGATATCGTCCATTCGGCTGTGTAAACTATGCAGTGGCACCCTTGGATCCTCAACTTTAAACCAAATAAATGAAATTGGGCGGCTTGGGATTTCGTTAACATTATTTTTTCCTCTGTTGAGAGTTCAGTTTAGACATCTAACTTTACACTTTTCTGGCCCTCATAGCAACCTAGAGTTCTAATAAATCTGGACTGTAGAAAATATGTTGTTGTTGTTACTTATCCTACTTGGTAGATATCTAATCTAGACCAAGCCCATGAACCCGTATGGACTCATGGTTGAAGGGGAAGGAAGCAGCTTTTGTTGTGAAGGAGCACCCGTAGGTAGAAGTCTGACTATTTCTCCATGATGCTCTTACAGTCATGTGAGACCGGGACCTACGGTTTAAAGTGGATTCCTAATCACTACAAACACCCATGTGACCACTGGGACTCGACCACCCAGAAAATATGTTTTGCCTTTATGGGTACTACAGCCCTCTTGGTACCTCGAGTGCCAAAAATAATGAGCGCTATTTTTAGAAAAATATATATGATGCGCAAAAGCAATTACACTGAAGTGACAAAAGTCATGGGATAGCTATGCAAATTTTCAGATGGCCATTCAGGTATAAATGCCCGCAGAAAATATGTTTTGATGGACCGCACGACGGGAATTAACAGATTTTGAACGCGGAATGTTAGTTGAGCTAGACGCATGGGTCATGCCATTTCGGTTAGGGAATTCAACATTCCCAGATCCACTGTGTCAAGAGTGTGCCGAGAGTATGAAATTTCAGGCATAACACCCACCATGGACCGCAGTGGTCGACCGCCTGCACTTAACGAGACCACTGCGAATATCAATGTGGGACGTACAAGGGGACTTGTCTGTTAGAACTGTGCGGCGAAATTTGGCTTTCTTGGGCTAAGCAGAAGATCAACTCGAAGGCATTAAGAAAAGACTTAAAAAGTCATGGACCCAAACTGTCAGCAAGGCACTGTTCAAGCTTACTGGATAATATTCAATGTAAATGTTTTTTATTGGAGAAAAATATGTAAGATGCGCAAAGCAATTATTTTGTCTCCATATAGTGTACTATAATTTAACAGAGTTTCATTAGGGGAAACAATATTTATTTTTTGTAATTCCGAAGTAATTTTTGAAGTACAAAATTAAAATTTTTTTTTTTATTTTTTGTAATTCCGAAGTAATTGTTTTACATGATGTTATTAACCATTTATATTATTTCTTAGAGTGTATGTATATCTATTATGGAATTAAAAAAATGTATTGTTATATGGTGTGACCTATAAATTCTACGATTTGGTGAAGTTAATACTTATGTATTTAATATGCTTTGGCGATTAGTGTTTTGATGCTTCTGAAGTTGTAAGCACCAACAAATAATTAATAAATGCAGCATCTAAAAATGATTCCCATTTCTACACTTCATACATCAAATCTGTAGACAAAAATGTTCCACAGTAAATTATGAAATAATGAATGGAACTCATCAGAAGCTACCAGAAGGCATTTTTATTTTAAATTTTATGGTACTAGATATCATTGATGAAATTCTAATTTGCACTATTGGTACAAGTTTCCATCGACCGCCAAACGATGAGTAAGTACCTCAAAACAAAAATAAGGATAGTAATTTTGAAATTTTTAATAGTTAATAAGGTTAATAAAATGTAATTCAAATATGATAGGCTGCAACAAAATATTCATTGTCTACAACAAAAGCATCCATTATGAAACAAAATATTCATTGTAAAAAAAAAAATACAGTGTGGTTTGGTGTCGGACTTAAAAACATAATCGGTCTCATTTTAAACCAATTAACTCCCTTGCACTACAACCCATGGTAGGCCAAGGCCATTTTGCCTACTATTTAGATTTCGAGACATAAGATGGTTTCTTTTTTACAAGATAGGGTTCTCAACCGTACGCCCAACAGTCATTTTATACCACAATCTAAGATTTAAGGTGAATTCTGAACCACTACAAGCACCCATGGCATCGCCGGAAGTCGAACCCGAAACCTATGTCGAGCTAGTCACTCGGCCATCAGGCCCCTAGTTTAAACCAACAGAAACATTTTTATTATATTTTGAAATTTTCTACACTATTTTATTACAAACAATATGATTATATTTTTAGCTCAAAATTTAATTTAAAAGAACTAGCATTAAGAACTATTAATCATAAATAAGTTTTATAAACTATTGAATTACATCCTTATTAACTTATAACTTTATAAGAAATTTGTCCTTCACAAGTTAATTAATTTCTGGAGCATATCTAATGTAAAGTTGGTGTGTAACAACAGTAAATTTTGACAATAAATTAAAAATATATTGAGGGGTTGAAGAATTATGTCCTAAAAATTAATTAACTTAAGCGAATCACTTTTGAACTGAACTTAGAAGTTCAGTTTAGAGAAACCGGTTCATAGCAGGTTAAATTTCGTAATCTTCTCCGCGACGAACGTATGCTTTTAAGCTTTCAATATGTTATCCGATTGTGTAAGTCTAGTGCTCTAATAAAGCAGTCTGTTCTAGATAGTTCAACAAATTCTAACCTCATAAATTCCTATTTCATAAGCAACTTTATCAAATTTTTATTGTAGAATAGCAGCTCGCTGGATATTGATCAGGGTGATTCTCTAAGAATAATTGTTCGTTTCTTTTTCATGTTGAAGTAAAATGGTGGTTCTTATATTCCAGTTGAGAATAAAACAGCAAATCTGCCAACAAGTGAGGGAGAGAGGATTATTTAACAATAGTTTCATCGCAATTGCAGGTTGTATTTCACGAAACTCGGAATTTTAAATCTATAGTGTTGTGGGGTGTGCAGCTAAATCGTAACTGCGTGTGGTTGGGTTAAAACTTGATGCGCAGGTTTGAGAGCACACAGATTTATTTACACGCTCATAAACATCCCATACACGCAATTAGAAATATATAATATTTAACACTTTTAAAGAGAGATATAGATTTGTGGAAGGATTCTATTTCTAATCCGGAAACCCGATAATTAGGTTTGCATTGGTTGCGTGGAATATACTACCTCTAGGGTGAGAGTGTGTAAACCAACTAATGGTCCGGGTTGCGCTAAATATATTCCCGCAATATATTATAAATATATTGCGCTAAATATATATGGATAAGAGATTACAAACTAAACTCTTCTCAACAGAAGCACCTGACAGCGCTGTATTAAAAGTTTTTCATTGGCAGCGCCGGTTGCGCTGCACTTCATCTCGGGAAGGAGTCTCGAGGCCTACTGACCATTTATCTTGAACGCACAGGGGTCTCTTGCAGTACGAATGTGGAGGAAGCACGGTTACAAATCAGACACACTGACTGGCTATGCTATACATTTTAAAACACCATCGAAATTTATCGTTTACGAAACCAGGAATTGCAACGGACTATACCAAAAGATATGAACACTACCTCTTCTGGGTGATGATGCACGTTAGCACTGAGCCAAGAAATTACCAATTGGCTATCGCTGTGGCCTTTGGTGCCACAGGCTTGAGGTTAAATCCTGGAGCTGGTATGGATATTTGTGAGTTGTTCTGAATCCATGTTAAACCGTAGGTCCCGGTCTAATTAGCCTAAAGTGTGCAAAAAATGAAACCAGAGCGACAAACCAAACCAAATCTCACATGATAATGGATAGTTGTATTCGAATAACTTTTTACTTAAAGAAACTTATTACTTTCTTTATTACTTAAAGGAACAATTAAAAAAGTTTTTACATAAGTAAAGCATGGAGTCGTAGGAAAATATTTGGTAAAATAATAAAGTATGGTACAGGGAAAACCAAAATAATTTTTTTTAAATAATATAAGTATATGAAATCGCAGAACTTAAATGCTGTTTACACTGAGATATTTCAAACAAAAAATTAGACCAAATGAATGTAAAAAAATACATATTCTATTTCTCAACCAATGCTGTTAATGAATGCCGTACATGGTTGAGTTCCTGAAACTTCAACAGGTCTCAGGAATTTATTACGCCTAATGTCAGAAACTATTTACAGAAAAGAAGTGAATAGGTATAAGGTGGTTTTGGCCAACACAATCACCAAATTTGTAGTGCTTAGGTTTCTTTTCCCGGTGGCGTCTTAAAAGCATCATAATTTTGCTTCGTCAGCAAACTGTCTGCTGCTGTAAGGAATTGACAGAATGTGTCTGGAATTTTTGAAAATATAGAGAAACTCATGCTATGTAAAGTTTGCATGTGTGCCGGTGATAGCTCTTTACATTATCAGTTGAAAAAATAAGTCTCCTTAAAAAAAGTGTTAGTTTCAGAAGTCTTTAGTTAGTTAAAAAGTGTAAGTCTGCTTGTTGTTAGTTAAATTGAAGGGGAAGGAAGCAGCTTCTGTTGTGATGGAGCACCCGTAGGTAGAAGCCTCTACAGCTTAAAGTGGATTTCCATGGCACCGCCGGGATTGCCAAAACACTTTCAAGCCTCATATTCTGAAACAAAATAAAAGTTTTTTTTAATAACCTTATACGAATATTAGATATTTTCTGACCATCCTTTTATGTAATTTAAATAGTGGGAAATTAATCCTTCGTCTCATTACTTGTAATAACGAGTATGATAAGTTATTCTATTGGAATAGGCATTATTCCAACATGAATGAAATGAGTAGTCGCAAAATCTATAAACTACTTTTATTCCATCTACGTATTCCATCATTTCTATCCAAGAATGAAGAAATTCTTTCTTCACCGAATTTCTCTTTTTCAGGGAATTGTAGCTGCTGAATCTTCTAGTTTTTGGATTGAACTTTGAATTTAAATTCCATTTTATTCTGTCACTCTGTTTCAGTCTTACCTTTCATCTTGATCTTTGTAAGGAAAATAGGTTCCTGAGAAATATCCTTGCCTGTTCATGAAAATAAACTCCATTATCATATGCATCGACAGTATCCTAATAACAAGTAAGAACGAAAAAAATACATTAAAACTCATTTCAAAACTGAAGAAAGAATAAGACATAAAAGATCTCGGAGAAACGAAACACTATTTTGATATAGAAATAATAAAAGGAAAAGGTGGAAGTTTGGGCATCATCCAAAAGGGAAAAATTGAAGAAATAATAATAAAATTTGATCTAATAAATAGATAATTAGCATATGATATTTACCATTAACATTTCTGCTGATGGCGTTAAAAAATACCAAAAAGTGGCAACTGCCCTAGTGGGAAATTTACTCCTCATCATATCTTTGATTGCCCAGCTGTTGCAGTCGCCCTGCATTAGAGAGTTTTTGCATGCAGAGTTTTCGCATACACGCATGCTCATAAGAAACATAATTTCCTATGAGCATGCGTGCTAGGGAGAAAAAGCTAACGGAAGTCCTACGGTAACTAATGTACGGTATGCAAAAACTCTCTATTGTCTGGACCATTCCACGGAAGAGAATTTATATTCCGAGTTGACAATCAACATAGCCAATATTATTCGAGATCGCCACGATATTTTATTTTCTAGTACTCTTCAGGGGATACGGCAATAGCAACAACATTAATGTATACACAACAGAGACAAATTATTGTACAATAGAGTTGACATAGTTGATAGTTGTTGACATAGTTTTTATAGTTGACACAATAGAGATAATTATATACATAATAGTGACAAATTAGTGAAAAAAAAAGAAGAAAATCAAATAAAACCAAACCACACCCAATTCAGACAGGCTATCGAAGCTTTGTTGTACATTGCAAGACAAGACCTGATATTGCTACCATAGTAAATCTGCTCAACAGAAGATTTGAAAAATCAAGAAAGTAATTCTGGGATGCTGTAGAAAATGTAATCTGATATTAGAAACCAACAAAAAATCTAAAATCAATGTTCAGAAAACGATAACATGTTCGTAGAACATATACTTCAGATCAAGACAACGACATAATCACAAGGAAATCAAAGGAGAACCCCTTCCAAATTGTTACTGACACAATTTCTTGCAGCACTCAGTAACGATGCTGAGTAGCTGTGTCATTTACCGAAACTGAATGCATCTCAGCAGCAAATGTCGCACAAGAAATTGAATAGTTATAGTAGCTGAACGACGAATTAGGATTACCTCAGAAACAGCCAATAACCTAATTATGAAGACAACTTATCCTGCAGTTATCCCAAACAGAAAAGATAAATTCAATTAATGAATGAATTAAAATACCATCTCCCGAGAGATCCTCCAAAAATCAGTCGTAAGGGTAAAATACTGACTAAGTCAAGAAAAGATTATGGACTCTCTTGCGAAATACACTTTTCGGTAATTTGTTTACATTTCGGTAATCCCAATTCGAAAGATTGTGAAACATCCTACGTGTTAAGTGGGATTAACTCGTTTAGGGTGGGTTTTGGAATTGACAACCTAATACAACATGGACTAGAAGTTGCCAAATCTATATCACTTTTAATTTCAGCTATGCATTTCATCATTTTATGCCTAATTTCAGTAAGATGTAAATCAAAATTTTGCTCCTTGCTTTATTCCTAGATCTTATGTGTGTCTTATCATCTAATAAATCATTTTAAATAAATATCCCCATGACTCTTCAATTTGACTAAGTCATCATGGATTAACAAAATTGACTCCTTTCAGTAAATAAACGAATCGTCAATTATCTATGTATCTCCAGGTGAACTGCAGTGTTTTAAATGAACGACAACTAGTACCGATCATTACATCTAACATAATCTTATTCGTTTAAAAATACTTGTATAAAATTAATTTAGAGATTATCATTTGTGAGCAAATCTTTAAATCTTTTTAGAGGAGCTCAAATCTTTTGAATTAACTCCTTAAAATTTAAATGCCCGTTTTAAATCAACATCGATGAATTTTGTTTGCATTGAATTTCGAGATATATAAGGTAAAAAGGGGCTTATTTGAAATATCTTTTGATTTGCCTTCAATAACATACATTGATTTGATTTAATTGCAATTTATGGAGATTAATTAATATTTTTAACTTAATTTTTTTGAATAAATTAAAAAAATTATCAAAGTCCGCGTTTTATCTTTCATTTAAATTAGTGCAATTCTATTTAAATATTAAAATATTCTACTATTAAATTGCCTAAACATTAAAGAAAGAATATTTTTAGCTTAGCATAACAAAACATTAAGGAAAAGATATTTTTAACATTAACATATTATATTTTTACACGTTATGTTTTAATACATTATATTTTAACATTAAGGAAAGCGTAATATGCATATTTCTGCTAGCGTTAGACAATGTCTATTTATAAAATTATGTATCGAATTAAATTTATCAAGAGAAAAATATTCGCAAACTATTTCAAATAAATTCTGAAAATAGTAATTTTTGTTATATATATTTATTTTAGTTATGTATAATAGCAAAATGTCTGATTTTTGAAATTATACTTTTAAACCCATCATATGTTTTCATATGATACTGATAAAAATATTAAGAATAAAAATCTTAACGATTGTAAATCTAATTTTTATGCCTAATAAACAATTACTTATTTATATTTAATTAAGTTTAATTTTTTTCAGTTTACAAAAAAAAGTCTATGAAATAAATGTTTTTAAAATTCGTCTTTTTTTTTTTTTTTTTTTTTTTTTGACAGAATAATTATATTTAAAATGTTACAATTGATGAATATAAATTAATTTCTTATAGTTAAATTAAGCAACAATATGATACTTAGCAAATCTATGCAGTAAAAAGCATCATACAATCTAAAAATTATAAAAATATAATCAGACAAATGCATTGTAATATTATCTTTGTAAATCATAAGCAAAAAAATTATAGGTTTATTATACATTGGTTCACTATTACTGAGTTGAGATGCAGTAGTGCTGCTGCTTCAAAAAATATGGTTAAAATACCGTTATACATGGTATGCAAGAAATATTTTTTTAATTTTAATTTATTTTGCGCGCGCTGTAAAATGCGACTTCTGATGAACGCATGCGCTGTGACGTCATATGGCGAATTGTAGCGAATGAATTTCGTTATGCAAAAACTCAAATAATTCAGAGTGATGGTTTTTTTCGGAAGTATTGATAAAAATTAATTAGAAAGATATGGATAAGACTTTTGCTTCTTACCTTGATTGATTTCACAATCAATCAAGATATTCTTCGAAACAAATTTTAATTTAGATTGATTTGACAAAGTTACCTTCCAAACAAGCCAACGGCCGTCAATCAGAGATATTCGCGGTCAGTACTTGGGTGGGTGACCACCTGAAACAAATGAAAAAAACAGAAGTTAATTTAAAGCCGTAGGTCCCGGTCTCATGACTAAGAGCGTCACGGAGCAAAAGTCAGGCTTCTAACGTTGCTCCATCACAACAGAAGCTGCTTCAATCATGAGTCCATATGGGCTCGTGGGCTTGGCCAGCCAAGTGGGATAAGAAACCAAACATTCCAAACATAAAAAAATCTCCACAATTATTTAGAATTTAAAACTTTATTGTTTGATTTGGTTTGTCACTTACAGTCAGTTTTTGCACACTTTAGGCTAATTAGACCGAGACCTGCAGTTTAACGTGGATTCCGAACCACTTACAAACATCAATGCCACCGCCAGGATTCAATCTTATGCCTGTGGTACCAAGGGCCAGAGCTGTAGACAATTGGCCATCGGGCCGCTGCCAGCAGTTAAAAGCAGGCTGGCGTTGCTGGTGATTATTTTACTCTTTTTCTTATCCTGAAATTTAGTTTGGTTTGTCGCTCTACTGTTATGTTTTACATACTTTGGACTAATTAAACCGGGACCTACAGTTCAAAGTTGATTCAGAACCACTAACAAGCATCTATGCCACAACTAGGATTCGAATCTGATGTCTATAGTACAAAAAAACCAGAGAGCTAGCCAACTGGCCATCAGGGCGCTCTCATCCGGAGAAGCTCATTTTGAAACCTGGCAAATTAGTAAAATCGAGAATGTATGTCTTGTAAAAAAAGTGGATCTCCAGGCGTAAATTAGTAGACACAGTTCTACTACTCCATTGTGTTCTAGGATGAGCAGAAAGAGTTAAAATTTCTGAGATACTCTTAAGAATGTTGCTTCTGAATTTCGGGGATGACAAGTAACAATCATTATGATGGTCTAATCAAAAACGTGATGTATTCTTTGTGTGGTTATAATAATGTTGGAATTCTTATGCTTTAAGTTCGCGCCCCGAAGCGTCACATGGTAGTTTTATAGAAATCGCTTGGAACCGATTCAGAATTGCGCTGTTGCCGTGGAGACCAGCTGTTACTGTGGAAACGAGTTGTTTTATTCTAAAAAGAACATTTTTCTTCCAGTTTAGCTTTTGCCTTTGAGATTTACCATCAACCCCGTATATCTTTGTAAATAAATGAAGATTCCATAAATGTTTGTATGGGTTGATCAATACTTCTCGAACCACTAGAAAGCTGCGGCTGACAAGAAAAACTGAACCACCGATAAAAAGAAACACGATAGTCGTAGTGACAAATAAACATTAGAAACGAACCAGTAAGGATTCACAATGCCTTCCCGAAACAAAATATAACCAACGAGGAAGAGTTCAAGGTTGATAGATTCTCCTTTCAAAGACGGGTTGATCCTTATGTTGGACTTTGCACTGTTTTTTATTTCGCAAATTAAACTTTGGAACAGATGAATGGGGAGAAACAAAGAGAGCGTGCAAAGTCGAGTGGAGGTTCTAGGCAGTACGGAGGGTGCAAAGAACCTTAAACGAGCTGGCTTTTCAAATAATACGGGGTAGCAGTATAGTGTTTTGTAATATTTGCTATATAATATTTTTTTTCTTTCTAATGCAGCTAGCAAACACATAGACAGCTTGGTCTTGAATGCCTTAAGGCAAGTGCTGCACACACGTACTCACTTTGCCTTATCCAGGAGGCGCGTGTCACTTGAAGATAAGCCACGGACGCGATGTAACACTGCCCTCGCAACTCTACAACCTATTTTGTAAAGTGGATTCCGAACCACTACACACATCCATGGCACCGCCGGGACTCGAACCCGAAACCTGTGGTACCGAGCGCCAGAGCGCTAGCCACTCGGCCAATCAGGCCCTGTTATATAATATTACATAGTGTATAGTACCCCAAAGAACCAATACACCATAGTGTTTTGTAAATGTTTGTTATATATATTTTTTTCGTTGTTATGTGTCGCAGTTGTGCAGTGCTGTCTTAGCAAAATTTAACAAATATGACAACTAACCATCTCTTATAATATTTAAAGAAATAATTCAGTTTTACCCTGAAACAACACTGAATCAAGACCACTCGCAAATTTGGCCCTAGCTTTTACTGAATCTAAGTGGGAATTTTAACTATATAATTATAATAAAGGTCAAATATTGATATGCGAATCTTTTGTAAACAGGATATTACATGATTATTTCTAAACATCACAGTATAATTTTAGCATTCGTTTTATTAATTTCTTTAAATACAATCCAAATTGGTTTGCCAACAGCAATTTATATATCGTAATAGGTTTCAATATGGAGTTTAGTTTATATGTATAAAACAATTTCGTAGGTTTATCTTTAATGTCATCAATATTTAAGCTCCAGTAATACAACTTTTTAGTTCATTTTTAAATCCATTGCGATTCCCTATTGCACTCAAGGCTTTGATTGTCATTTCAATTAGAATTTTGAAATGGCATTCTCTATTGATATTCAATTCTTGTAATTTATACAGGAAGTTTGCGTGTTTATGAACATTTCGTTATGTGTAGAGATTAATCGATAACGTGTTTAATTTGAATCTAATTCTAGTTTAGCTAGAAACTCTCATTATCTCAAAGATATCATAAGCCAAATGCAGTTATTAATTTGGTTTTGCTCTGTGCATCTTTCAGAATATAATATCCATAATAATCTCTGTATCGATTGAGTTCTGTTAAAGTTTCCTAATACGAAAATTTGCATCTTATTAACATATAAAGCACAAACACTGGTTAAAAGTTTCATTAAGCTAATTTTAGTATAAGACTTATTAAAACATTCATATAGTTCAATAAATAGTAATGTATAGTTATTTTTTTAAAGAAGTAAATATTAATATTTGTCAAACAATAACAATTCTTAATTATTTTCTCAGTATATATATATATATTATAACGTCTAATCCTGTACTAGACTTATAACGGCTTCAAGAAGAGGGCCACTTTCAGGTTCATGGGCACACTTTAAATTTTATTCACAAATATTATATGTATATACAGAGCTCTATAGACAATAAAAGGAAAAATTAAGGATAATTTGATTCACAAATACAGTTCACTCCAACGAGATCCAACATTTTCGGAGTTCTCGAGTCTACGACAAATCTAATGCATAGATCTGCGGCAGACCTTAATTATCACTCGACGTGATTCACGAAACCTCAACGGCTCATTTTGAAAAAAGGAGAGCATCTCCGACGTATTTAGTCACTTCGGAGAAAAAAAACAACACTTCTGGTCGACTTATCACAGAAGTCTGTTTCTTCTTTGACAAAAAACAACACTTCTGGTCGACTTATCACAGAAGTCTGTTTCTTCTTTGACAAAAAACAACACTTCTGGTCGACTTATCACAGAAGTCTGTTTCTTCTTTGACAAAAAACAACACTTCTGGTCGACTTATCACAGAAGTCTGTTTCTTCTTTGACAAAAACAACACTTCTGGTCGACTTATCACAGAAGTATGTTTCTTCTTTGACAAAAAAACAACACTTCTGGTCGACTTATCACAGAAGTCTGTTTCTTCTTTTGACAAAAAACAACACTTCTGGTCGACTTATCACAGAAGTCTGTTTCTTCTTTGACAAAAAACAACACTTCTGGTCGACTTATCACAGAAGTCTGTTTCTTCTTTGACAAAAACAACACTTCTGGTCGACTTATCACAGAAGTCTGTTTCTTCTTTGACAAAAACAACACTTCTGGTCGACTTATCACAGAAGTCTGTTTCTTCTTTGACAAAAACAACACTTCTGGTCGACTTATCACAGAAGTCTGTTTCTTCTTTGACAAAAAACAACACTTCTGGTCGACTTATCACAGAAGTCTGTTTCTTCTTTGACAAAAAACAACTTTTAAGACAATCAATCAAGAGAGGGAGTCAGTTTCCCTCACTTGTCATTGAAGTAGACATTTATCAGCTCATGGTCTATGACCCATCATGATGGAACAACTCATAGTATAGTACTCTTAGTATACATATTCCATCTGTAGTTCTTTTGACGTGTGAAGGTCACACAGGCAATCGCTAATTTCCTCATTATACATGATACCGAAAGTCTGCAAAACTCTAATTGCATGTAATATAATATAATATGCATGTAATAACCCACGATAAAGCTCTTCTACTGAATTTGAGTAATGGGTTCATAAATAGTTATCAAAGTATTTTACATTCTTTTCTCTTGAGAATGAAATGCCAAAACTCTTTTCGCAAGAAGAAAAGAATGTTACAATATTCTGCATCCATTCGTTGACTACAGGTCCGAAATCAATAATTCAGTTCTAGATTCAAATTCACTGTGACATATTGAATTGCTTAAATGAAATGTTTCGACAGCATGTTTTCTTGTCATCGCACTGTCTGTCAGAATTTTTTTTCTCACTTGTCAAAAGAATTCAGGACAGTCCACTTAAAAAAAAAACCAGGAAGTTTTATGCAAAGCCGACGACATATTGAATTATTGCCTGTTTCTAAGAAGGATGTCAACAAAAGAACTTATTTCCGTTGCCAAAAAAAGTTCCATCCTCTATATTTAAAAAAATAATTTTAAACGCTTTAAAAATAGTTCAGTGATCACAAAATAAGCAATTTGACATTTTTATGAATAATTTTTAGTATTGATCATTTTATGGACTTTGTTTTTAAAATAGGAGGTCAATAGAAACACCCTTACAATGTTATTAAATTGAGATAAAATTAATGCGATTAATTGAATCTGTCTTGAATTGAATATTATATATATATATATATATATATATATATATATATATACGTAATCTTCAATAGCGCAACAGTCCCTAGGTCAAGGCAGGCTGCTTATTGGCAGATTCCGAAATTTGAGATGTTTTTGGTTGTGAGCCCTACGCTCAACACTGTACAGTAATAGACAGGAACCTAAGATTTAAAATGTTTTCCGGATCACTACAAACATTCATTAAATATATATATATTATTAATTAATAACAATATTATCAATTGAAACAAGTAAGATTGTACTAACTTTTTATTCTTTGTTATTGACGTGAATCAAGCTTTATATGTAATGTACAGCTTATCTCTAGCCAACGGCCGTACCATGCTGAATATACCGGTTCTCGTTAGATCACCGAAGTCAAGCATCATTGGGCGCGGTCAGTACTTGGAGTGGGTGACCACCTTTACTGGGAACACCGCGTGCCGTTGGCAAATTGGGGACCTGAATGGCCGAGTGTCTAGCGCTCTGGCGCTCGGTGCCACAGGTTTCGGGTTCGAATGGTGGTGTCCCGGCGGTGCCATGGATGTTTGGTGCGTGGTTCGGACCGTAGGTCCTTGGTCTCCTATGACTGTAAGAGCGTCACGGAGCAATAGTCAGGCTTCTACCTACGGGTGCTCCCTCACAACAGAAGCTGCTTCCTTCCCCTTCAATCATGAGAAGACTACGTATGGGCTCGTGGGCTTGGCCAGCCAAGTGGGATAAGAAACAACAACAACAACACAGCTTATCTCTTCCGTGAAGTATGTCATGTAAAAATAAAAACGTAAAGTTAAATTAAATATTTATAGCATATGTTATGTAGTAATGTGGTATGATGATGATCTTAACTTAACGTGAATGTGTTATTTGACTATTTATTGTGAAATGTTATTTGACTATTTATTGTGAAATGTTATTTGAGGCCAATATCATTGCTATTATATTATATTATATATAATTATATTCGACCACCAAATGTGAGGAAAATTGATTAACGGGCATTTCAAACGGACTCAAGTGTAATGGTATGATAGGAAAGGATGGTAAATTAGGAGAGGGTTTATTTACAATAAAAATTTAACTTTTAGTAATTAGAATTTAAAATTACATAAAAGAAAAATTGGATAAAAAAATTTTATATTAGCTATTAATTTTTTTATTTTCAAAACTACTTTGAACAGCGTATAACTGTTTAGAACTCCAAATAAATAAGCGATTCATAAAACAGTTGTTTACCTTTCCACATAAACTGGGGTCAAACTATACAGAATATATACTATATTATAACATGCTATTTTATTATTACATGAAAATAAACACTTTATTTATAAAGTAAATAATCTAAGAAACACATATATTGGTAACACAGGCTTCCGGTTCGAATCATGTCAATGGCATGGGTTTTATTAGGGATTCGGAATCCCTGTTAAACTGTAGGTCCTGATCTAATTAGTCTAAAATGTACACAAAATGACCATAGAGTAGCATAACCAAAAACCACAAAACTGAGATATACATAAGCATTTTTAGTAAGTACTTTAAATCTACTGGGCCTTATGGCCGAGTGGCTAGTGCATTGGCGTTCGGTACCACAGGTATCGGGTTCAAATCCCGGCTTTGCCCATGGGTGTTGTAGTGGTTCGGAATCCACTTTAAGCTGTAGGTCCCGGTCCTAATAGGATCGTGGAGCGTTGCGGGGGCATTGTTACTCCGCGTCCGTGACTTACCTTCAAGTTACACGCGCCCCCTGGGTAAAGCAAAGTGAGTAACATCGGTGCAACCCTTATGGCGAAAGATCACGGTCTAAGTACCAGCTGCATTAGAAGAAAAAAAACTTTAAATCTACTTATAATTAACGTATTTATAATAATACATTAAAATTATAAGAACATTATAATATAGAGGGGACCATTGTTGAATGATAGTCGGAGATCCCTGAATAAAATAATCTAAGAAACACATAAGCTTTTTTTTATAAGTACATTAGATCTATTTATAATAAACACAGTAAAGTACTTATAGTACATTAACTAAATAACTCCCCTGAAGTGCTGCCCATGGTGGGTTAAGGCTGTCTGCCTACTGACAAATTTCAAGACAGGAGTTGTTTTCATTCTACACGGTAGGGTTGTCTGCCCTACGCTCTACAGTAGTATTAGACCGGGACCTACGGCTTAAAGGGGATTGCAAACCACTACAGTTATTTATGGTACCACCAAGACTTTAACCCGAAACCTGTGGCCCCGATTTCCAGACACTCGCCTATAAGGTGCCTTAATAATGCATTATACACTCAAGAGGCAAAACATTATGACCACCCCTACATTTTGCAATGAACTCGCCTGGATGACGTGGAAGGCACGTGATCAGGTGGAAGTGGTATTTAACAGGTATTAAGTGGTGGTATTAATCCATGCCAAGGCGGGTTGAAGCTGTGTTGCGCGCCAAAGGTGGGCAAACTCGTTATTGACAGGTGGTCATAATGTTTTGGCTCTTGAGTGTATGTACTCTTTTAAGAACATTGTATTAATATAGAGGGAGTCAATGTAGAATGGTGGTCGGAGATCTCTGAAGTTATCCTTCAATAGTATATTTTAAAAACATTGCAACAAATATTAATAAGTTAAAGACTTGTTAAGTTAGCTTGACATCACAGGAAAATAATGCTTGAAACTATTTTTCAAGTTTCCTTGGATTTAAAGGGATAGCTCAATTGCAATGAGCTCCATCACATTTAAAATGAAAGACTAGCACATAAACATCCAGCTAATTCTACTACCATACAATACCGTACCAACAATAAAATATTTGATCAGTACAAATTAGTCTAGTGCTGACCTAATTGACGTGAAAAAATGCTACTAATTACATACGAGCTTCTGATGTACATTTCCTACTTCTGGCCAAAGTAATTACCTCTTGGAAAATTCCACCCAAGCATGACTGGTTTAGTGCCAAGTAGCCAGGATTGTTCTTACAGTGCACTTGCTCAAGATTTGCTGAGACTGCTTTATCTAGGGTAAGGACTGGACACATAAGGAGTTTAACCTTTAATGGAAATGTTAAATATTTGTGCCTGTTGCCACTGCTCAGTCATCGCTTCTTCCTCTCATATCATTGATTGTATTGGTGCCACTGTGGGGCTGCTGCAGAATGAGGGAGAGGTTGATTTCGATTTATCAATGCGATATGGTCTTTTGAACCTGGTTTTGGGGCCTAAACCAGGTGGATAAGCAACAACAACAACCAATTACATCAATAAGTGTCTAACCAGTAAACCAATTTATAATCCTAAAGGCTGTAAATTGATAGTAAAAGGAACTATATGTAGTAACCTCTTATTATAAAATACATGTCAAAAGACAAAGAAAATGGCCGATATATGAATTCCATCAAGCTCTAGCATTAGTTAAATTTTTACTAGGGATAATTCGAAATTATAAAAATGATAAAATGCAAATGCGAGCCAATTACCCCTATAAGTCTTCCCAGAAGTCTTTACTAGGAATCAATTGGTAGTTTAGAGTTATTCCTAGGTAGAGCACCAAGCCCCTCTGATGTGCATCATAAAAAAGGTAAGAGATATAGTTTAATCAATAAAATTATAAATGTGTTATAGAGGTGCTATAAAAAATATATAAATTATAGGTGTACAATATAAAATTATAGATTTATTATAGATATACTTAATGCACAGCTTATCCCTTCAGCCAAGTATGTCAGGTTAGGAAGATCTATAAAATACCATTAAAATAATGTAGTAATGTAGATATAGAATGATATAGATGTATTGTAGTGTAATGTAAAAAATTATGTGGATTAGAGTCAATATTACCTGCTGCCCTAAAATTTCTTCTTATATTAACATTAAAAACAAAACCATGATTTTTTTTGTAAAAAAAAAACAAAGTCACTAAATTTGTTTAGGCTTGATATAACAAGTCACAAAGGGAGCTGTTGTATTTTCTAAATTTATAAGATTTAAGAATTATTTATTTGAACATTTGTACACTGTATTTTAATCCTTTCAAAATAAGTATGCGAATTTAGATGGAATATTAATTTAATTATTACGTTTATAATGATTTGTGAAAATTAGATAAATAATAACAGCCGTGAAATATGTAGAAGCTTTATTTGTAAATAGAATTACACAAACTCTCTAGTGAAATAGATAATCAGTAGATATAGTTATACTTCCTCACATATTTTTAGAGTACAAGAAATATGTGTTCTTTCCAGAATTAAAAACAATATAATAAAACAACGTAAAATATGCATATCAAAAAACGTATGTTGGGAATTCTATCCAGTTGCATATTCAAATATATAAGAAACAAAACATCTTCACATGTAAAGGAATAAATGAAATAAAAACTTTTAAGATGTTTTATTACAAAAATTATTTTTTATAAAATTTTTAATCATAATAATTCAAACGGAGAATTTCTTTCCCAATTTATATTTTTAATAAAAAAATTTTTATTCATTCTTGATAATCAAGAACTTCAGTCTACTGACAGAGCATCTAAATTTGATTTTAATGTAGCCGAAATATCTTACGATAGATACGATTCTATTCTTCTTACTAAGTATTTGGTACTTTGACCTTCGGTTTTTGGCATGGTATTGCTAGGTCTCCAAACTTTCCAGCCTTAGGGCCATACTGCTTACTCTAGTAAGTACCAAGGGCCAAAACTGTTTTAATTTTCCTGCCATTATCTATAATTTCTAGACTATTCCGTTAATGGGGGCTTTTCAGGATAAAAATCATACGTTCAATTCAGGATATATACATTCCAAACATCGATATACATGCATATGCGATATTCTTTACCCCAACATAATTACCGAGGGTAACAACGGGATGTTCACTAGTTTACAATGTTAGTGGGATTATTTCAATTATTTGTTAGTTGTTATGCTCAAGTTAAATTTTCTGCATATTATGCTTGTCCTTAAGCTTTACCTACTACTACTACTACTACTACACCACACCACATCACTGTGCCTAGAGCTTAGTTGCCCCTATACAGTTTGGGAATGATGCGGGTGAAAGGAAAGGACGCACGATGGAGGCAGAAAAAGTTTTGCAAAATTCACTTTTGGAGGTACAGAAGCTGAACAATGGGGAAAATACAAGAACAGAACTAAATGTCAAAAATTTAAAAAGGAGGAATATGAAATGCGAAAAATATAAAACGTTAGGAAAGAGATTTTAGAGAAAAAATTAAAAGCAATATGATACAATAAACACTACATAAGAGATTATACAAATCACAGAGCTGAAGGAATATTCATCAAATCAATTATCGAATTTAGAAAATCTTAATAGCTAATAAATAAACCGACGGTAGGAGCAGTTGCTGCAAAAAGATATGGACAAAGATAATAAGAGAATTAAAAAAAAAAAAAAAAAGGAGATATTACATAAGAGATAAATATGCTAGGTATATAACTAGAAAAATGGTATTCACATCAAAAATTTTTGATTTTGCAATTTGAAGTCTAATAATGAAAAAAGAAAACGAATTGTTTCAAATATAGTGTGCCCTAGAAATATGCTGTTGGACCCACTTAAATTATATACTTTATAATACAAAATTTCCCTTGATACATACACAAGCATAGATTATTTTGTAAAACAAATTACTTAAATATGCAAACATTTATATTACCTTAAATATATACACAAGCAAAGATTATTTTATAAAGTTAATTACTTTACATGATTCATAATTATAAAATATTTTAACAGCGAATTACCTTAATATTCTAACACAGTATATGCAAACACTTAGATTATTTAAAAAAGTAAAATTAAAAATATACAAGCAAAAAAAACAAAAAAAAAAAAAAAAAAAAAAAAAAAAAATTATATATATATATATAGATAGATATACACACACTTAAGTCTTTGTGAGAAGCAAAACTAGAAGTATATACACATGATGAGTAAACACATGTCAATTTCTTTTATAAAGCAGGATTACTCTGTTTATAAATACATTCACACACGCACAGAGTAAGAAAATATATATATATATGTAGAAAAGGAAGTATGCTACTAAAGATTGTCAAAAAGTTGTGTACAAAATATTGTTTCACACTTAGTCCGGGATAAGTAAGATTTGATTTTTACAAATAAAGTTTATCATGCTTCGGATTTTGAGTCGAGACCCTTTGCATTTTAAGATGTTAATCTTCCATTGAATAGTATTCTCTTCGGAAGGTTTCTTCATATGCCATGATAAAGTAAGTGGGCAGGAGGTAGCGTAGTGAAGAGATTACCCACATCTCCACAAGAACAATAGCTTGCGTCCCTCAGATGAAATCGTTGTAGATAAGAGGGAAATGGACCATGCCCTGTTAAAAACATGGTTTCCTCTCTTGTCCATCCAGCAGAATATGCCGACACTTTTTTAATAATTTCATAAATAGGTCGACCCGTTAATCCTTCATCCCACTGTTTTTGCCATTTAGAAAGGAGGTGATTATTTAAAAACCTTTCAATTCTGAAAGGGGACTTTTTATTTGAATTGGCTGGCCATTTGATATGCCTTGCTTGGCAAGCTCATCAGCGGTTTCATTGCCGAGATGTCCAATATGTGCTTTTATCCATCCCAATTTTATCAGTTTATTGGAGTGGAGATACCACTGAATTTCTCTTGCGAGTGGATGTGGTGTAATAAGCTTTACCTAGCAAGCCAATAAAACCGAATTATTATCATTCTGTGTTTTTTTTTTCCAACTTATCACAACAACAATAAGCTATTAGTTGTCGCGGGCCGGATGGATGATACTGCGGGCCGGATTTGGCCCGCGGGCCGTAGCTTGGAGACCCCTGGACTATAGGACGCACCAGAAGAAAGGGACAAATATTCCACCAGCAATATGGGGTATCGATATATTCCTAACTCAGTTACCTCCGATTCCATAAAAAGAATTCCAGGTCGATATTAAATATTCTGTCAGAGCCCCTACCTTAAAATTCGCATTTTTCAAGTAAGATACTGCATTCATCCAGACAAACTCCAGGAATGCCGAATAAAATGAGAATAAATTGATATTTTCGATCTGCTTCTCAAAGATTTCATAACTTCAACAGAGAAAAAAAAATTTGATAAATTTTCAATCATATTATACTGATTTTAATTACATAAGAGTTCCAAAAACATTTAACTAAACTAGTGTTTTTGAAATTTATTGGTACATTCAGCAATGGACAAAAAATATTTTTACATAAGAATTGTTCTGTATAAATAAACACTAAAAATAGTTGTGACGAAATTGTTTTAACTGTTAATTAATTTACTTAATAAACACATACAGACAAGAATAATTTTTTCTAAAAGATAGCATTAACAAATTTTTTTTTCTAATGTAGCCGGCAATACAGAGACAGTTATCTTTATGCCAAAATCAAAGGCTGCACCGCTGTTACTCATTTAGCACAACGCAGGAAGCACGTGTAGCTTTGAAATTATGCTACTGAAGCGAGTAACACTACCCCCACTACGATCCTATTAGACCCAGACCTACGCTTTAAAGTGGATTCCGAAACGCTACTCTATGATAAAATTGTGGAGGTAAAATATCATGTAATAATCGTCAGATAATCATATAACCTCATCAAATGATCGACAAAATTAAGGCATAGCTTTAAAAGGATTAACATTTTAACTTATGCCTGAACTTAAACTCCCAGATAACGATGCTTCAATATTGGTGATTATACAAATTTAGCATTTATTATTCCTATGTATGAATGATAGATTTATATTTTCTTAAATATATTTAATTTGCTAAATCATAAATGTTATTTGACTAATTCTAGATATGCAAGATATTACAAGATATGCTACGGAGGCGAGTTACAGTACGTCCACAAGTTACAACGCTCTACGATCTTAAGGCTCGTGCTCACCAAGGCGACAAGATGCAAGCGACCAAAATTTGACCTGACCGCGGTCGCCTGAAACCGGTTTGCAGTTCGCCGCGTGGAGTAGCCCAACTTTCAACTCGAAGCGGTTTTTCACTATGCGTAATGCTATTTCTGACGTTTCGCTGTGAAGGGGTCGAAAAAATTTGGTCGCTTGCCTCTTGCATCTTCACGTCTCTCTCCTCGGTGGGAACGAGCCTTTATTAGACCGGAACCTACGGTTCAAAGTGGATTCCGAACCACTACAAACATCCATGGCACCGCCCCGAAACCTGTGGTACCAAGCGCCGGAGTACTAGCCCCTCGGCCATCACGCCCCCTAATAATAATAAACCTAAAAACTAAAATTACATTTTATCACGCCAAAAAATACTTCCATACATAAGATTGTTTAAAAAAAGGAACAATCTAACATTATGCAAATTTTTTCACAAATGTAAGTAATGAATTTCTTAAAGATTTTATTACACGATAGTTGAAGCGGGCAATCTGTCAGTTACAGTAGTCATGGCTGCATAAAAATGATGAGTTTTCTGTTATTTTGCGAAAAAGAATGTAATATAATGAAATAATACTGCTAATTGCTAGCAGTACTTTCGGGGCCTGAATGGCCGAGTGGCTAGCGCTCTGGCGCTCGGTACCACAGGTTTCGGGTTCGAGTCCCGGCGGTGCCATGGATGTTTGTAGTGGTTCGGAATCAACTTTAAACTGTAGGTCCCGGTCCTAATAGGATCTTAGAGCGTTGCGGGAGCATTGTTACTCCGCGTCCAGGGCTTATCTTCAATTTACACGCGCCCCCTGGCTAATGAAAAGTGAGTAACGTCTGTGCAGCGCTTGCATTAAGGCATCCTAAGACCAAGCTGTCTAAGTGTTTGCCAGCTGCATTAGAAAAAAAATTTCGTAAATGAAAAAGTAATATTTGATTTAATAAGATGTACATGTTATAAATCCCAATAATAAAAATAAAAAGATAAAGCTACAGATACAGAGTCAATCTTACCTGCAACACATAAATTTCTTCTTATATTAACAATAAAAACAAAATCCCTAAACTTATGGTAGCGTGATTTTTTTGGTGAAAAAAGAAGGTCGAGAAATCTATTTAAGCAAGATATAACAAATCGCAGTGTAACAAAGGGAGTCTAATTAAATGTTCTAAACTTATACAGAATTATAACATCAAACATCTTATTAAGATGTTTAACATCCATATCTATTACATTACATTTTTATCTTCATAAATATGAATTCAAATAAAAGGAAAATGGTAAAAAAAAGTAAACTTTTCTAGTGTTTGTCGCATTATAAAGAAGATAAAAGATAATGGTTCAACAGCAAATTAGTTGAGATCTGGTGGTGCAAGGAAATTAAATGACAGACAATACAGAGACAATCAAAAAAATCTTTTCCTAAGAACACAAAAAATGGTTGCTGATGTTGCTCCAAGAACAGATACTATAAACACACAACAAAATATTCGAAATGTAATATATCCTGTATGTAATATATCCATGTAAACATTCGAAAAAGGAGACCATCGAAAAAATATCATATCTAAGTGGCACAAACAGGCAAAAAAGACTTGTGTTTGCCAAAGATTATGTCAACAAATTTCTGGGGAAAATGTTTTTTCCCCCAAAGAAAGCAAGTTTAATATATTCTACTATGACGGAAAACAAACGGTTTGGCGGAAACCAAATACTTTTTCTCAAAACATAAAAATTGAAGATCAACTATTAAACATAGTGATGGGTATGTAATCATTTTGAGATGCATATATTTTAATGGAGTCCGTGAAATGGTGTTTATAAGAAATTATGTGAATATTAAACAAAATGTTACTATACTGATGGATAATTATTAGTGATTTGTATTATTTTCAACATAACAATGATCTGAAAAGACACACTTAAAAGAACGAGGTAATGGTTTTTTTTCCATTAAAATATTTTTTTCTTTCCAATGCATCTGGCAAACAGCTTGGTCTTGGATGCCTTAAGGCAAGCGCTGCACAGACGTTACTCACTTTGCATTACCCAGGGGGCGCGTGTAGCTTGAAAATAAGTCACGGACGCGGAGTAACAATGCCCCCGCAACGCTCTACGATCCTATTAGACCGGGACCTACAGTTTAAAGTGGATTCTGAACCACTACGAACATCCATGGCACCGCCGGGACTCGAACCCGAAACCTGTGGTACCGAGCGCCAGAGCGCTAGCCACTCGGCCATTCAAGCCCCTCTATTAAAATATAAAATCCATTAAAATTTCCACCATAATCGCTGCTCTTGAATGCAATTGAGAATTTGTGGTATTCGACCAGAAGTGTGGATTTTCTTACCTCTGAAGTGACAGAACAGGTCGGAGTTTTTAAAGTGAGTCCTTTGTGGTTTCGTTATCATGCAGTGTGATAATTAAGATCTGTCGTAGATCACATGTATTGAATTCGTCGTATACTCGAGAACAATGAAAATCTCCAACCTTGGAGTGAACTGGATTTCTGATTTAATAGTGCACTTGTGATAAAATTTATATTTTCATTTTAATTACTTGTATAATAACACAGAATTCTGTATCTGTATATATATAATGCTCGTAAATAAAAATTAAAGTGTTTCCATGAACCTGAAATATGGCCATCTTCTCATAGTTCTAATATAGGCTGAGACGTTACAATATCTATATATGTGTGTGTGTGTTTTGTATATGTACAAAACTACTATGCTCATTGGTACAAAATTGCCATTGTTTTTGTATATATATAAAATTACTTCTCTCATAGGTATAAAAATGCCATTCTTTTTATATATGTTAAAAACTACTACGCTCATAGGTAGAAAAATTCCATTATTATAGATTTACACACGACATTGTGGCACAACAATATTTCTTTAATATATCTCATATTTTTTGAATAAAACTTTCATAAAGAAAAAATAAACATTCATTTTGAATAATAGGAAAACAAATTGCAGCATTTTTTAAATTCAATTTTATCTTATTATTATTTAATTTTTATACCTTGCAAAACCCAATGTTTAATGTCTGATATTTACGTGTCATCATGCGTATAATCCGCTTAAAATAATCCTCGAAATCACCCTTGAAAGTAATCTAGTAAGAAATAGATTAATGTGTTATTAGCAGATTTTTTTTTTCCTTTATAATTAAGCAGAGATTTTGCAATGTCTTATTTAATCCCAATGGTACACAAAAGAAGTTTAAAATTTTTTTAGCGTCGTTTTAAGTACATAAAGAGCCTTATTAACAATGGAAATATTTAGAGGGAACGAAATTTAAAAAAAATAAAGATAAATTCGATTAGAAAGTTATTAATCATGCTATTCTAAGACTCTGAATATGCGTGTCTTTTTAATAGGTGTACTAATATATATTATTTTATAAGACTCTAATTATGTGTGTCTTCTAAGATTTGTTCTCTAAAAACTGTTTCTTAGAGGAAAATTATTTAAAATAATAATAGTATAATTGCAATGTACAGAAAACAATCAAAATCCCTAAAAGCTGATTTAAATTTTGAAGCATTTTAATTAAATGAAACATTGAACAGTAAAGACGATTAATATTTTTACGATTTTACAGAAAATTCTTTTTGGTTTTAACATTAGTGAATAGGAGTTTGGTTTTGTATATGTACAAAATTACTACGCTCATAACTACAAAAATGCCATTGTTTTATGACATTTATAGCATGTGGACAATCAAAAAATGCCAAGTACAAACTATGCCATTTTCTATATGTACAATACTACTATGCTCATATGTACACAAATGCCATTTGTTCTACCTATATAAAAATTAATTCTCTCACTAATACAAAAATACCATTTTTTTTGTATATGTGCAAAACTACTACGCTCATAACTACAAAAATGTCATTATGGCATTTGGAAAACTACTAATTTCATAGGTACAAAATATACCATTTTGTATATGTACAGAAGAAAAAAGAAGACAGGAAGACCAAAACAATTCACCTAACGTGATCAACGAAAAATCATTCGTGAACTCAAAAAGACTGGTGGAAGTGTCGGCAAGGCGCAATTTCAATCAGGAATTACACATGTAACCAAAAGAACTGTTGATAACTACATAAAACGCTCAAAAAAGTTCGTCTTCAAAAAACGGATGTACCATCCGAAGTGGAATGAAGGACACATGAAGAACCGACTGCAGTGGGCTAAAGACCACATGTCCTGGAGCTCAGAATGGACTATGCTCATAGATACAAAATTACCGTTGTTGTTTTTTGCTGCTTCTAATTAGCCTAAAGTGCACAAAACTTTCTTTACAACTCCGCAGAGATTTTGCAATGTCTTATTTAATCCCAATGGTACAAAAAGACGCTAAAAACCTTTTTAGTGTCGTTTTAAGTAAATAGAGAGCCTTTTTTAACAATGGAAGATTTAGTGGGAAGGAAATTAAAAAAAGATAAATATAAAGTCAATTATAAAGCTATTAACCATGCTATTCTAAGACGCTGAAAAGGCGTACATTCTTTTATAAGACTCTAAAAATGTGTGTCTTCTAAGATTTGTTCTCTAATAACTGCTTATTTGAGGAAAATAATGTAAAGTAATAATAGTATAATTGCGATGTACAGAAAATAATTAAAATATTTTAATTAAATGGAATATAAATGTGAAATATAAGTAAGAACGAGTTTTAATTTAATAAAACTTAATACAGTAAATGTATCTATTGTACCGAAAATGTTCTCTGGTTTTAGTCTGCTATATAACATTGGTGAATATGAATTTGTTTTTGTATACACTGAAGTGACAAAAGTCATGGGATACCTCTTAATATCGTGTCGGCCCTCCTTTCGCCCGGCGAAGTGCAGCAACTCGACGTGACATGGACTCAACAAGTCGTTGGAAGTCTTCGGCAGGAATATTGAGCCATGCTGTCTCGATAGACGTCCATAATTGTGAAAGCGTTGATGGTGCAGGATTTTGGGCACGAAACGAACCTCTCTATGACGTCCCATAAATGCTCGATGGGATTCATGTCGGGCGATCTAGGTAGCCAGATCATTCGTTGGAATTGTCCAGAATGTTCTTCAAACCAATCGCGAACAGTTGTGGCCCGGTGACATGGCGCATTGTCATCCATAAAAAATCCCATCGTTGTTTGGGTACATGAAGTCCATGAATGGCTGCAAGTGATCTCCAAGTAGCTGAACATAAGCATTTCCAGTCAGTGTTCGGTCCAGTCGCACCAGAGGACCAAGTCCATGCCATGAAAAAAAAGCCCACACCATTACGGAGACAACACCAGCTTGAACAGTGCCTTGCTGACAGTTTGGGTCCATGGCTTCGTGGGGTCTGCGCCACACTCGAACCCTACCATCAGCTCTTACCAACTGAAATCGTGACTCATCGGACCAGGCCACGGTTTTCCATTCATCTAAGGACCAACCGATATGCTCACGTGCCCACGAGAGTCGCTGCAAGCGATGTCGTTCTGTCAGTAAAGGCACTCGAGTCGGTCTTCTGCTGAAATAGCCCAAGAAAGCCAAATTTCTCCGCACAGTTCTAACAGACAAGTCTCTTGTAAACTGTCCCACATTGATTTCTGCGGTTATTTGATGCAGTGTTGCTTGTCTGTTAGAATTTACGACTCTTTGCAGACGTCGCCGATCTCGGTCGTTAAGTGCAGGCGGTCGACCACTGCGCTGTCCATGGTGGGATGTTATACCTGAAATTTCGGCACACTCTTGACACAGTGGATCTGGGAATGTTGAATTCCCTAACGATTTCCGAAATGGCATGACCCATGCGTCTAGCTCCAACTAACATTCCGCGTTCAAAGTCTGTTAATTCCCGTCGTGCGGTCATCATCACGTCAAAATCTCTTCACATGAATAACTTGAACAGAAATGAAAGCTCTGCGAAAGCACTGCGCATTTATACCTGTTCTACGCGATGCTACTGCCATCTGAAAATTTGCATATTGCTATCCCATGATTTTTGTCACTTCAGTGTATATACAAACCTACTATGGTCTTATGTACAAAAATGCTATTGTTTTATATATACAAAACTAATACTCTCATAGGTACAAGAATGCTTTTGTTTTTGGTATACATACAAAACTACTACGCTCATAGGTAAAAAAATGTCATTGTTTTATAAGTGTACAAATAATACGCTCATATGTACAAAAATGCCATTCTTATACGTACCAAATTAGTATGCTCATAGGTACAAAAATGGCATTGCTTTTTAGGTACAAAACTATTAAGCTCGTAGGTACAAAAATGCCATTATTTTTTATATACGTACAAAAATTCTATGCTCATAGGTATACCAAAATGCCATTGTTTTCGTATAAAAAGTATTTTGGTTTGCATACAAAAAATCGTTTTTGTTATGCATAATTACTACGCTCAAAGGTACAAAAATGTCATTTGTTTAAGTACAATAGTATGCTCATAAGTAAAAAATGACATTGTTTTTCTTTAGGTACAATAGTAGGCTCATAAGTGAAAAATGACATTTTTGTTTACATACGAAATTTCTTCTTTCATACATACAAAAATGACATTGTTTTTGTATGTGTGCAAAACTATTAAGCACATACGTACAAAAATTGCGATTTTGTATATGTATAAAACTACTGTTCTCAAAGTACAAAAATGCCACTGTTGTTGGTCTACGTACAAAATTACTACTCTCATAGGTACAAAAATGTCATTGTTTTTATGTATACAGCTACTATCCTCATATATATGCCATATTTTTTGTGTGAAAAAAAATATTAGTATACTTACAAAAATGAAAATTGTTTTCGATATATGTACAAAACTACTACGCTCCAAGGTAAACTGTCATTAGTTTTCTTTAGGTACAAAGCTACTACGCTCATAGGTACAAAAATGTCATTGTTTTTATGTACACAGCTACTATCCTCATATATATGCCATATTTTTTGTATGAAAAAAAATATTGGTATACTTACAAAAATGAAAATTGTTTTCGATATATGTACAAAACTACTACGCTCCAAGGTAAACTGTCATTAGTTTTCTTTTAGGTACAAAGCTACTACGCTCATAGGTACAAAAATGCCATTGTTTTTATGTACACAGCTACTATCCTCATATATATGCCATATTTTTTGTATGAAAAAAAAATATTGGTATACTTAAAAAATGAAAATTGTTTTCGATATATGTACAAAACTACTACGCTCCAAGGTAAACTGTCATTAGTTTTCTTTAGGTACAAAGCTACTACGCTCATAGGTACAAAAATGCCATTGTTTTTATGTACACAGCTACTATCCTCATATATATGCCATATTTTTTTGTATGAAAAAAATATTGGTATACTTACAAAAAATGAAAATTGTTTTCGATATATGTACAAAACTACTACGCTCCAAGGTAAACTGTCATTAGTTTTCTTTAGGTACAAAAATACTACGCTCATAGGTACAAAAATGTCATTGTTTTTATGTACACAGCTACTATCCTCATATATATGCCATATTTTTTGTATGAAAAAAAATATTGGTATACTTACAAAAATGAAAATTGTTTTCGATATATGTACAAAACTACTACGCTCCAAGGTAAACTGTCATTAGTTTTCTTTAGGTACAAAGCTACTACGCTCATAGGTACAAAAATGCCATTGTTTTTATGTACACAGCTACTATCCTCATATATATGCCATATTTTTGTATGAAAAAAATATTGGTATACTTACAAAAATGAAAATTGTTTTCGATATATGTACAAAACTACTACGCTCCAAGGTAAACTGTCATTAGTTTTCTTTAGGTACAAAGCTACTACGCTCATAGGTACAAAAATGCCATTGTTTTTATGTACATAGCTACTATCCTCATATATATGCCATATTTTTTGTATGAAAAAAAATATTGGTATACTTACAAAAATGAAAATTGTTTTCGATATATGTACAAAACTACTACGCTCCAAGGTAAACTGTCATTAGTTTTCTTTAGGTACAAAGCTACTACGCTCATAGGTACAAAAATGCCATTGTTTTGATATGGGTATAAAAATACCATCATAAAAATACCGCAGCATTTCCATAAAAAGTGGATTAACTAATTGTCAAATAGTTTGATGTGCGTAAAAAAAGAGTATGTGGCGAAGAACTTTCGATTTCTACCATTATGATAATTTGTATTGAGTTTTCTAGTTTTTCTAGTTATTTTCTAGTTATTGTTTCTACTTATTGAGTTTTCCAGTTTGAAAAGTGTATGCAACGTTAGTGATAAAAGAATTTAAATATGAATCGTCCTGCATCACAGATGCTTATATTATCACTTGACTACTAGTTGATTGCCATATGGAGTTGAAATAATTTTTTGTTAACAAATTGTTATTTCAGACCAACATTTGGATTCAATCTAGATTCAAATTTGGTTCAACATGGATTCAAATTTTATTAAGAAACAATCACACATGAAATTTATGTTTTAATCAAAATTCAAATTTTTGGGGAGGCAATTTTACTATTTCATCACTAAATAACACTCAAAGACAAGGAAACATGTAATATAAGAAAAAAATTTTAAGTCAATTCTTACTTTTTTTATTATATTGCAGAAAAGTTCTTTACAAATAAAATTGAAATTTTGCTTTTACATCTGGCGTCATCTATTATTAGATACATGCAACTTAAAATGTCATGATGTAAAAAAAAACTAAAATGAATTAATTAAATGTAATGAATGAATTAATATTTGAAAAAACTGTATCAACATCCAGTGTCATCCGCTACAAATTAAAAAAATGTATTTGAACTTGAGTGGATGAATAGAAAGTATTTTATTAACGATTGGAAATTTGAACAAGATATATATATATAGGGAGAGTGTGAAGTAGCAGAAGGAATTGAAAAAATTGACTAGCCAAGAAAGACTTATCCGAATGGATTGAAAACAACGTTGAATCCTTCATATTAATTTGGTGTTTTATTTAGGAGAAACAGTTGGTGTACAAGACGTCAGATGATACAGCTATATATAGGGAACCAATCAATAATTCGCTGGTTCACCTGCGGCCATGATTCAAGCTGTTACTCAGATTTGGCATTTTAGCTTTACTTTGTAGGTTCTCCTGCAAAATTTGTTGGGAATGCTGAGTTAATTCATGAGATCATGGAATGAATAAAAGCATCTGTGCATTATCTTAATAAGTCTGGCATGTTATGAAAGGAAGGAAACTAGGTACAGGGGTCATATTGCAAGGTAATTTGAATGGCAATCTAAGGGATGTTACCAATTGAAATGATATCCCCAGACCATAAAATAGTATTCCCCTTCATTCAACAGAATTTTTTAAAATGATGCTTTAGTTTCTCTAATACAAATTACAGAACATAACAAAATTTTATTGCTGGTATGATTAGTTGGTCTTGGCATTTAACAAACTTTTGTAGAAACTTTAGTTCACCATCTCATATTTTGATTAGACTAAAAAAAAGGAGCTATGTCTGGAAGAATGGCCGAGTGGCTAGTGCTCTGGCGCTCGGTACCACAGGTTTCGGGTTCGAGTCCCGGCGGTGCCATGGGTGTGTGTAGTGGTTCGGAATCCACTTTCAACCGTAGGTCCCTTTCTAACAGGATCATAGAGCATTGCGGGGTCATTGTTACTCCGCATCCGTATCTTCAAGTTACATGCGCCCCCTGGCTAATGCAAAGTGAGTAATGCAGGCTAATGCAGCGCTTGCCTTAAGGCATCCAAGACCAAGCTGTCTAAGTGTTTGCCAGCTGCATTAGAACAAAAATATGTCTGGAATAAGATACAGCAAATTTGTATTTAACGAAGCTCCTAGGCTACAAGATAGCCGCAAGCCTCTATCAGGAGAAAACATCAGATGAGGAGATATATATAGTGCATGAGTAGTCGGCGAAGTAGAAAGAGAAAATTGTTCTTTGTGGTAGCGATTTCTTTCTTGAGCATTGGTGATGCTGATGATTTAGCATGGTGGCAGCTGCAGGCTACTATCCTGGAAAAACTTGAGATGAGGAAAAATATACAGTGCTGGAATAAGATGAATCCTTATTTTTAATTAAATATACACAAGCATCTTAAAAATATAGGTTATAAAATACTTATAAATGTCTGAAATTTTTCAACTGGAATTGGGTAATGAAAGTAAGATTACCACTATAGGATCATATTGCAAGGAAATCCCAATTGACAATCAAAGGGATGTTACTTCTTGAAATGATATCCCTAGATCATAAAATAGTATTCACCTCTATTTATCAGAATTTTCATGAATTCTGCATTAGTTCCTCTAAGGTAAATCACAGAACGTAACAAAATTTTATTGCTGATATGATAAGTTGATCTTTGCATTTAACAAAAATATTGTATAATTTTAGTTCACCATCTCATATTTTAATCAGAATACACACAAAGTAGTTTACGATTGAAATAAGGTAAATCTTTTTTATTTAAATAACAAACATCTTAAAAATATAAGTAATAAAATATGTCCATCTTCATCAATGGCGCAACAGCCACATGGTGGGCCAACTGGCAGATTTTAAGAACAGGAGATGTTTTTCTTTTTGCAGGAAAGGGTTGTCTGGTCCTACGTTCAACGCTATACAGTCATCTTATACCGTGGCTTACGGTTTAGAAAGATTCCGAAGTACTACAAACATCCATGGCACTGCTGGGACTCTAACCCTAAACCTGTGGCACCGAGCACCAGAGCGCTATTTACTCGGCCATCAGACCCCAATAAAATACCTATAAATGTCTCAAAATTCTTAGACTGGAATATATTTAAATAAACAAACTAATTATCTTAAATACGCTATCGAAGTGAAACAGAAATAATTGCTTAGAATTTTGAATTATCTTTCTTTTGATGCCTAAAAATGGCAGATCTTTATAAAAAGAGAAATAACTTAACTATTTTTAATTAAACTTTTTTAATTAAAAATAGTTGAAAAATAGTTAATTAAGTTAGAATTAAACTTTTTTAAAATTTAAATTTTGAATGTTTAAAAAATTGTATTTTCAATTTTTTTTCTTTTACAATTTGAAAAATAATTAATTTCTTATTTAAATGCTTCACAAAATTGTGTGGGTGGATAGCAGGGATTAAAAATTCAAAAGGCATGTACAATTATCGCTTAAAAACCAACATCGTCATAGTTTTTCGAAAATTTGACCAATTATCTTACGTTAATGTCGTTTTTAACAAAAGTTCTAAGTGGAATAGTAATTAATGGATAGAGAAAATAATTTAAACATTTGATTTTTTCAATAAAGATCTAGATTTTTTTTTAATTTAATTAATTAATGTCTTACAGGACGATAAAATGCTTTACATCTGGGATATTTTTAAATAACTTAACGATGTTAATTTTTAAAAAATTATTGGGATTTATAAAATGATAAGTTTAGTTTATGCTTTATTTTACGCATTATTAAAATGCAGAATTTTTTTAATTTGCAAATTTAATTTAATAACTTTATTAATAAATTAATTTTATTAATAATTTATTTTTTAATTAATTTTTTAACTGATTTTAATAAAAATATATTAAATTATCAAATTGATATTCAATTTTATTATTAATAGTTAATTTAATTAATATAATAAAATAATTTTCAAATAGGAATTACAAGAATATTTCATTTTAACAAGCAACTGAATAGTTAATTATTCCCCCATTTGTAAACTATTGTCATCAGTATAAATATATTTACAGTTGATTAATCATCATTATCTACAGCATTGTTTACATTAGTTCAAATGGGCATCTGACAACAGTGTGTTTTGATAGTCTAATATCATAAAATTATTAATTAATTATAAA
Organism: Caerostris darwini; assembly: GCA_021605075.1. Lineage (NCBI taxonomy): Eukaryota > Metazoa > Arthropoda > Arachnida > Araneae > Araneidae > Caerostris > Caerostris darwini. The sequence goes on along the minus strand of BPLQ01007253.1, from coordinate 51,078 downwards.
TTGCAAGGATAATTCCTTTTTACGAACAACTGAATTGGGAATTATTTCCTTGTTTGTAAAATATTGTAATATATATATATATATATATATATATACAGTTGATTAATCTATTGCATTAGCCACAATATGCCAATGAGGCATTTGACAACGAGTTTAATTGGTTTTCGATAATCTAAACTGTAGTGAATCGTTTACGAATATGCATAATTATAAAATAAAAAGTGGTATAATTATCAGTGATTATAGTTATTAATTACACAGGCCAATAATAAATAAATTGTCTGTGAAATATAATGATGCTTGCTACGTAAAACATAATGAGAAATTTTTACCGCATAAATGTTATTACAAAGAACGATATAATTTTAAGAATTTAGTAAATTACAGAGCAGGAATGTGTTATATATATATATATATATATATATATATATATGAGTTCTGTAAAATATTAATTGAATTATCAAAGTAAACTAGTATTAAAACAATGGCCATGAAAAAAAAAGAGATAAATAAATAGAGACAGCTCCTACAATGTTCACTCAAAGAAAGGTTTGAAAAGTTCTTTAGAGTGGCAGCAAAAACATTGTAAGGTATATAGTATAATAATATATAGTTATAATATTATTATATATAATAATAATAATAATAATATATAGTTCTTTTATTATTTTTTTCGAATTATGAAAAAATATAATTTTTTTAAAAAAATTATAGGATAAAAATTAAAATTTCATGACTTCAGTTAATTGTAGCAAAATATGCAATCCATTTGTAAAAATACATTCTGCGATAGAACAAAAAAAATATGATTTCATTTTTGGAATCAGCACAGCAAATATTATTTTATTTTATAAATGCAAAATATTGGCCGCTAAGCCATTAGTTCCCGGGCTCTTCGGTACATTTTGACCATGTCTTCAGACCGAGAAACTGCATTGCAATTATTTAAATGTCCAAAGGCATTGCTTTATCAAAATTCAATTCTTAGCCAGTATGTCAGCTTTCTTTTGCACATAATTCCACAATGGGCTGGAATCCATTGGAAAGAAATTCTGTGTGCCAAGTACTTAAGCAAAGGTGTACAGTTCTAGATACTTTGGGAATTATTTTGATTATTCAAAAAGGTTTGAAGTGCACTCTTGGAGTCAGACTATATGACTGCTTTTATGAAGGAATGTCTACGAGTCTACAGTTGTTGAATAGCAACAGCAATAGCTCCGATTTCTCCATCAAAGACAACAGTAAGAAGACCCACAGGATAATAGAAACTAAAAATCTCACTATTGATACCTGCTCCATTACTTCTCGTGTTCTCAAGCATAGAGTCGCCAGCACTGATACGCATCCATTCACTCTGTTGATAACGAATATCAATAGTTTGCTTTGTAATAGATCTTAATTGTGAATTTCATATTCAGCAACTCATTGCATAAGATAAAGATTTATATATTAAATTCAAAAAGTGCAAGGGAACAGGGGGGGAGAGGTAAAATTTTATAATCTCGGCTCAATTCCAAAGCATCTGTTTCTCTCATAGCAACCTGGATATATCCTATTTTGGTTTTAAGATTTCTAGACATTTCATTATTATAGTTCTTCCAAAAACATTTGTCTGATAAACGCACAAGCTTCTGATATAATAGGATCACTTTTCTTGTAATAAAATCATGAACATGTTCCAATCCGTACAAGAGCTGCTTTGCAAGAACAGGAGAAGATCTCACTGCCCCAATACACAGCAAATAATATAAAAATCGGTCATAAAATTAAAAGAATATTCTTTTTTTCTTTTTTTTTTTTGCAAAAATGTATTAATGCAATGTACTAATTTGAATAACAGCTAACTGATTTAAATATGAAGGAGGGTAGATATTGGTAGAAAAATTTAAGAATTTACTGTTCAATAAACAATTTTTTTCTTTGGAATTATTTTACTGTTCATTAAGCAATTTTTTTCTTTTGAATTATTTTACTGTTTATAATTAAGCTGGTATTGTTTACAGTTTGGAGTATATTAAAGAATTAAAAGGTTATTTTGGCTTACAGCTTTCAAAATATAACGAAAATAAAAAACATATTAGAAGTGTTTCATATTAAATGTATTAAATGGAAGTATTTAATTACTATTAAGTAAAAATTATTTTATATAATGTAGAAGAGGTAAACAATAATAGTTGATTTTATCACGTTCAAGCTTTTATTCCAGTTATTTAACTAACTTAATATAAAAATCGTGAATTTTTATTTTCTAAGCAATGCTTCTCAACAAAATCAGAATTTAAAAGACTAAATACAAATTAAATACATAAATAAATAATGAATAGCAGAATAAAAATCAACAGTGATTTGTTAATTTATTTCAAACTATTGTGCAGCGGAAAAGGTTCTATTTAAATACAGCTTTTGTTTCCAAAAAAAAGATTTTGCTTTGTTAGATGCAGAAACAGAAATTTAATTAAGGAAATGGTGCATGTAGACTTTTAAATGGCATCAAAGGAATTTTTTACTACCGCTGTTCTATAAATCAGGAAGAATCTTTGATCTTGGTCAATAAAACATTTTTACGATTGGAAATATACACTTTTAAGTCAACAAATGAAACAAGTTATTATTTTTTTTACATACATATACATAAAGAATGGGAAAATGCAGTTATTTCTCTATTCAAATTCGGTTTCAAAGGACGGTGTATTTTTACATCAAATTTACCATGAAAATTGCAATTGATAGTTAATATAAATCTGAGATTTACATTTATTGTTAAACCGTTTACAAATGATATTACTCAAGATGATTTTTCCATAAAAATTGCTTTCCATATTTAATATGGATATCTAAACCGACAACAACATCTAGACCAAGTCCATGAACTCGGATGTTCTTACGGTAGAGAGGGAAGGAGCATCTTCCGATGCGATGGAGCATTCGCAGATAGAAGTGTGACTTGGCTCTGTGTCACTGAAGAATAAGGGCAGTTCCTTGACTGAGAACTACCCGCATTTGCGTATCGCACAGAATGTTGTTGTTGTTGTTTCTTATCCCACTTGGCTGGCCAAGCCCACGAGCCCATATGGACTCATGATTGAAGGGGAAGGAAGCAGCTTCTGTTGTGATGGAGCACCCGTAGGTAGAAGCCTGACTTTTGCTCCGTGACGCTCTTACAGTCATAGGAGACCGGGACCTACGGCTTAAAGTGGATTCCGAACCACTACAAACATCCATGGCACCGCCGGGATTCGAACCCGATACCTGTGGTACCGAGCGCCAGAGCGCTAGACACTCGGCCATTCAGGTCCCAAATTTGCCAACGGCACGCAGTGTTCCCAGGTGGTCACCCACCCAAGTACTGACCGCGCCCAATGATGCTTAACTTCGGTGATCTAACGAGAACCGGTGTATTCAGCATGGTACGGCCGTTGGCTCATCGCACAGAATAAAAACCGGAAAGCTCTTCTCAAGTTATCTGACTCAACGAGGCAAGATGAAGAACGTCCCAAACGCCATCGAGGCTCCTCGTTTTTAGAATCAGTGTCTACGACAAAGCTGACAGTGGACTGAACCTCAGCCCTAATACTAGCGGAGCACTACTACTAATTAATAGCGGAGCACGTTGCCAATGAGCCACGATTCGGGTTGAATTTTTTATTTTGCTGTTTATAATTAAGATGTTATAAATAAAGAATATTTTAGATTATAGTTTTATAAATATATAGTAAAGAAAAGAAAAAAGCACATTACAAATGTTTCATATTAAAAGTATTGAATGGAAGTATTTAATTATTATTAAATAAAAATTATTTTACATAATGTAGGAAAGGTAAACAATAATAGTTGATTTTATGAAGTTCGACCTTTTATTCCAGCAATTTTACTAAATTAAAATAAAAAGTCTAAGCAATGCTTCTCAAGAAAAACAGGATTTCAAAGACCAAATACGAATTAAATACAGAAATAAATAATGAACAGCAGGATAAAAATCAACAGTGATTTGTTAATTTATTTCAAGCTATTGTGTAGCGGAAAAGGTTCTATTTAAATACAGCTTTTGTTTCTAACAAAGATTTTGATTTCTTCGATGTAGAAACAGAAATTTAATTAAGGAAATGGTACATTTAGGCTTTTAAATGCCATCAAAGGAATTTTTTGCTGTTGTTGTTCTATAAATCAGGAAGAATCTTTGATCTTGGAAAATAACGTATTTTTATGATTGGAAATATATATTTTTAAGTCAATAAATGAAATATGTTACTTTTACTTTATTATATATATATATCAAGAGTATGAAAATGCAACTATTTTTCTGTTTAAATTTGACTTCAAAGCAGAGTGTATTTTTACATCAAATTTGCCATGAAAAATGCAATTCCTATTTAATATAGGTCTGAGATTTGCATTTTTGTTCAACCATTTGCAAATGATGTTATTCAAGATGAAAATTGCAATTCATAGTTCAGATTTGTAATAGTTGTTAAACCATTTGCAAATTGTATTTTTCAAGAGGAAAATTGAATTTATTTTTGAAATTTTCATTTCCTTGTTACCAGTTTGCAAATGATATTATTCAAGATGGTTTTTCCATGAAAATTGCAATTCATATTTAATATAGATCTGAGATTTGAACTTTTTGTTAATCCATTTGCAAATAATATTATTCAAAAAGGGTTTTTGATTAAAATTGCAATTTTTAATTAATATAGGGGATCTACGAGTGATAGAGCTATGGCACTCGGTGCAACATGTTTCGGGTTTGATTCCCGGCGTTGGCGTGGATGTTTGTAGCAGTTCGGAATTCCTTTTAAGCTGCAGGTTCCGGCCTAATATGACTACTACTACTACTATTGCACAACACCACATCACTGTGCCTAGAGCGGAGTTGCCCCTATACAGTTTGAAAATGATGTGGGTGAGAATAAATCTGATTGGGCTCTGTGACGCTCTACGGTCATGTGAGACCGGGACATACGGCTTAAACTGGATTCCAAACCTCTACAAACATCTATGGTACGGCTGGGAGTCGAACCCGATACCTGTGGTACCGAGAATCAGAGAGCTAGCCACTCGGCTATCAGGCCCGGTCTAATATGACTGTAGAGTTTTGGGCATACGACTAATACTAATTATAAATAAATTATAAACTAGATATCAAGAAGTGTACGAAAGGCACACACATGATAAGTTGCTGGTGAGTGAATTACAACAGCAAAATCCTTACAAATGCAATTTGCAATAATATTGTTTATGCTTTTGATAAAGATCTTGTGTCATGGGCTTTTCAAATATATAAGATATCATTTCAATAAGGAGATGTCCATGGCTTTAAACATTTTATTTTAAATTCGAGTTCATGAACATTCACGGAAATGATAAACAGGCACAAAAGAAGCATAGGACAGACATTTACATAGACAAGATATTTCAGAACATTATGATTGCACATCAGTTTATTATATAGTTTTAAATTTTATTATCGCCATCTGATTCTATAGGTGGCTCTAGCAGTCCACACAGTTACAGTTAATATCGTTCGATTCGATTTGTTTCAATCTTTAATAAAAATTTAATTGCTTCAAAATAAACAATTTAAATAAACAAAGCAAGTTTCCTTTTACATATTATTAATGTATAAAATATTTTAAATAGTAACAACATTTTTAAAAATAAATCACACGATTCAGTGGGGTTTTTTAATTTTTAATTAAAATTTTTACTAATTAATTAATTCAGGTAGTTTAAATAGCGCAAAATTAACGCAATTTAAATTATTTATTTGCCTCTGATAAATAAATAAATAGTAGACAGGATTGAAAAAGAATGTTAACCTTACAAAAAAAAATAAAACGACTCATTTCTATTTACATAGGATATTTCTTTATAACATAATTTTTAATTTTTAAATAAAAGTAATTCAATTCAATTTTCAAACGCAAGTTGTAAAATTATAATAATATTTATTGAAATCACAGCCATTTTTTTCGAGAATGATAATTTATATTTGGTGAATTAGAAATTGCAAAATGAAATTATTCGGATAAATTTATAATTAATTCAACCTGAATGTATCTAATTAAATTCTATAAAAAAGCGGCTTTAGAGTATTCTCAAATCTGTACTAAATATTGTATCAAAGTTAAAGTTTTTACCATGATCAATTTGAAAAAATTGCCATATTTTTGCAAAATAGTAATTTTATTGCACAAGCAATTAATTAAATATGTTTTCATTTTCAAGAATAATTTTTTCACTGAAATTGGTAAATTGAAATGATTTGTTCAATAATTAAATAAGTGAAAAGTTTTTTTTTTTCTGGTAAAATGAATGTTTCTATAAAGATAAAAATGTATTTAGCAAAACCAATAAATTCAATTGGAATATAGAATATTATTATTATTATTATTTTATTTATTTCAAAATATACTTGAAAAAACAGAATACACTAGTGAATTACAGGAAAAATTACCCCATGTTGCAAGCTAGTAATTTTATTGCACAAGTAATAAATAAAATATGTTTTAGTTTTCTAGAATAATTTGTTCACTGAAATTGATAATTTGAAATGATTTGTTCAATGATTAAAATACATGAAAAAAATATTTTTTTTTTTTAAATAAATGTTTCTATACAGATCAAATTTTTTTAACAAAACCAATGAATTTAAATGGAATACAGAATTTCATTATTACTTTTTTTAATTATTTCAATACATGCTTGAAAAAAACAGAACACACAAGAAAATTACAGAAAAAATTGTCACATTTTTGCAAACTATTAATTTTATTGCACAAGTAATAAATTAAATACATTTAAATAAATTTTTATCGTTTTAATTTTCAAGAATAATTTGCCCATTGAAATTGGTAATTTGAAATGATTAGTTCAATAATTAAATAAATGGAAAAACTTTTTTTTCTGGTAAAATAAATGTTTCTATAAAGAAAATTTTTTTTAACAAAAACCAATAAATCCAAGTGTAATATAGGACATTATATTTATTATTATTATTTTAATTATTTCAAAACATGCTTGAAAAAACAGAATATAATGGTGAATTACAGGAAAATGTACAATCTAGTAATTTTATTGCCTAAGTAATCAATCAGTAAATACGTTTTAATTTTCAAGAATAATTTGCTCACTAAAATTTTTATTTTGAATGATTTGTTTAATAATTAAAACAAGTGAAAAACTTTTTTTCTTCTTTTAAAATAAATGTTTCTAAGAAACTAAATTTTTTTAACAAAAATCAATAAAATCAAGGGGAATTTACAATATTATTATTATTATTATTATTACTATTTTTTTTAATTATTTCAAAACATACTTGACACACCAGAATACATTAGTGAATAACAAGAAAAATATTATCCCAAACCAATGAACAGTTAAACAAAACTATCTTGAGTTATATTTTCTGACAATTATTTTTATTTTTTAATGGAAATATTAATTAATTAATAAACTTAATATAAGAAGTTAAAATTAGCGAGAGAGTTCTAATGAAAGCTCTCTAACAAGACAAAAAAAATCAATAATCCCTGCCAAGCTTATCACAATGTCTCCATACTATAAACGACCTTCATTAGTAAAGTGGTCTTAATTGCAAACTGTGTCATATATCAGACGGAACAGCTCATTTATTAAATTAATCAAGAACATGTAAAATGCTTCTGACGCAGAAGAAATTTTTACAAAAATCTCTAACAAAAAATAATATTTTAATTTAAAAAAAGGATGTTTTAATCTAATTTGTCTAAAGTCTTAAAATTCATGGAAGTCAATTAAAGGAAGTGCATTTTTTTATTTGGAAGAACAATACTCTATGCGTAACATGAAGGCTTACTGTTGGCAATATTATCTTTAAAAACAAAAGTATGCTGAAAATGTGTCAAAAATTAAAACAATAATATTAAAATAATAGGCTTAATATTAATAGCTTATCCGTAAGTTTATGGGTACGTTGTAAAAATATAAAAAGTTTTTTTTTTCTTTTTACAATTAAGAATAATTTTAAAAGGAATCTGTAAATCTTTTGAAAATGAACAAATTTTGAACAAAGATATTTTGTTTACCATACTAAATTTAATGTAAGAACAAAATGCATAATAACAATATTAAACAATTAAAAAAATATAGAATTCCAAGAGATTATAAAAAAAAAAAAAAGCTCATCAAATAAATTTTTAAAAAACTACACATTTCAGGAAATGTTCCAATCCATCTCTTCAAAACAATACCCATATATTTTATGGTATTTGTTATATATTGTCAAGAATAATTTATTCATTGAAATTGGTAATTTGAAATGATTTGTTCAATATTTAAAATAAGTGAAAAAACATTTTTTATCTTTTAAAATAAATGTTTCCATAAAAATATTTTTTTTAGCAAAATCTATAAATTCAAGTGGAATTTACATCATCATCATTGTTATTATTGTTATTATTATTATTATTATTATTATTATTACTATTTTTTAAATTATTTCAGAAAAGCTTGGAAAACCATAATACACTAGTGAATTTCAGGAAAAATATTATTCCAAACTATTGTACTGTGAAACAAAACCATCTTGACAAATTCTTTCTGAAAATTGTTTTTTTATTTTTTAACAGAAATAATAATTAATTAAGAAACTTATCAAACTATGTTAAAATCAGCGAGAAAAATTCTAATGAAAGCTCTCTAACAAAACAAAAAAAAAATCAATAATCCCTGCAATGTTTATCACAATGTCTCCATAATATAAACGAGCTTCATTAGTAAAGTGGTCTTAATTGCAAGCTGTATCATATATCAGACGGAATAGTTAATTTATTAAATTAATCAAGAACATGTAAAATGCTTCTGACGCAGAAGAAATTTTTATAAAAATCTCTGACAAAAAAAAAATATTTTAATCTAAAAAAAAGAATATTTTAATCTCCTTTGTCTAAAGTCATAAAATTCGTGGAAGTCAATTAAAGGAAGTGCATTTTTCTTATTTCAAAGAACAACAGTGATGTACTTATGTACGAGAGATTATAGTTGCAAATATTATACTGAAAAACAAAAATATTCTGCAAATGTGTCAAAAATTAAAACAATAATAATAAACTATTCGGATTAATAATAATAGCTCATCCATAAAATTATGGGTATGTTGTAAAAATATAAAAAGTCTTTTTGACAGGTAAGAATAATTTTAAAAAGAAATCTGCAAACCTTTTGAAATTCAAAAATTTTGAACAAAGGTATTTAGTTTATCATAATAAATTTAAAGTAAGAAAAAAAAACGCATAATAGTCATCTTAAACAATAGGAAACTATAGAATTCCAAAAGATTTTTTAAATAAAACGTTAATAAATTCTCGGGGCTTATGGAATTTAATTTTTTTCTTTGTTAGGTTGCTGGCACTGTTCTTGGCATATGTGTGAAATTTGAAGTCAAAATATTCATTAGTGTTTGAGTTACGCTTGGCGTTGTGAGACGCTAAAACTGATTCCGGCGGTTTTTGAAATGTCTGAATGAATTGAGCAAAGAACTTGCATTAAATTTTGTTTGTTGAATGTTTCAGAAGGCATTCGGTTAGCATTCCTATATCGGAAAAAAATGTTTATAAGGGGTATAAACTATTCAAAGAAGGCAGAGAACGCATTGAAGACGTAGAGCCCTCTGGTAGACCATCCACTTCAACCGACGAAACACACGTACAAAAAATTAAAGATTTGGTGCTTTCAAACCGTCGATTTACAATTAGAGGCCTTGCTGACGATGTTGTAATTTCAAAGGGATCGGTCAATTCAATTTTGTACCTAAAACGCGTCAATTTCGATTGGTACCGAAAACACTGAATGCGCCAGCTCACACTGCATCGATTCTTCGTGACTTTTTCTCCAAAAATGAAACACATATCATTCCATATCGTTATTTCACGAACACCGTATACCCACTGTGTGACTTCTGGCTATCCCCTAAACTCAAAAGACCACTCCGGGGACACCGTTTTGAGTCGATTGAAGAGATTCAACGTGAAGCCAAGCGCTTTGAAGGCCATCCCTGCCAATGACTTTTTAGCATGCATTGAAGATTGGAAATAAAGTTTGCATAAGTTCATTGTGTCCGGAAGGGATTACTTTGAAGTCAATGAAATAAATTTGGAAGAATAAATAAAGAGTTTTTGAAAAAAAAATAATTGGTCTTACATTTTCGGGCACAGTAGTAAACTCTGAAACCATACTGATCTCTTTTTCAAAGGTTGAAAAAGAGGAAGTTTCCGAAGAACATCAAGAATGAGTGATTAGACTGATATATTTGAGTCTTGGTTTAGCCTACTCACTCATTCTCAACATACACTCAAGAGCCAAAACATTATGACCACCCCTACATTTTGCAATGAACTCGCCTGGATGACGTGGAGGCACGTGATCAGGTGGCAGGGGTATGTAACTGGTATTAAGGGGTGGTACTAATCCATGCCAAGGCGGGTTAAAGCTGTGTTGCGCGCCAAAGGTGGGCCAACTCGTTATTGACAGGTGGTCATAATGTTTTGGTTTTGAGTGTACGTTCATCTGGTTTGGTTTGGTTTGTAACTCTAAGGTCAATTTTTACACAATTTGGTCTAATTAGACCGGACCTACAGTTTAACGTTGATTGACCATTAACATACATCCAAGCCACCGCCAGAATTCGAACCTGAGGCCTATTATACCAAAGGCCAGAGCGCTAGCCATTTGGCCATCAAACCGCATACGTTCATTTGGATATCACATGGGAAACTTTCTCTCCTCCAACCTTTGAAAAAGAAATCAGTATGGTTGCGGAGTTAAATGATGTGATAAATTACTATGTTAGATTCCTACACAAACCTTCATGTCTTCGCCAGAGCACTGGAAAGTATGCAGTGGAGATTTTTGGAGTCTATGTTTACCTTTACAGTACTGCAGTTGGCCCTGATTCCTTTTTAATGAACAAGCCATATCCACATAGGCCAGGGACATGTCAACGAATTTCTAGAACATTATAATATGCGTAGGGATAGGTCAATCAGATTTTCATACCTAATAGTTATAGAGTAAGTTTATAAGTTCTTGGGAGGGCAATTGCTATTTTCCTTCTTCATCTTAGTACAACCTAGAATCCTATAAAATCATTGTATGGAAGTTAGATCAATTTCTTCTGGGACTCATAAACTGCAAGTATTCCAGACTGAATTAGCTTTGTTAGAGGTGTAAGGTAAGATGATACCCTCTTTTAACCCATTTTTATGTTCGATATTGTAATTTCTCTTTCAGAGTTTTATGAGCTGAGGAGTAATTTGTGTGGTTATTTTTAATTTACGATATTTAGCTTGCTTCGCTGCCTAATTTCAATAAAATATGTTCATTAGTTCTTGACACAATAACACAAAAGTAAAAATTCTCCTATTGTTAACCACAGAGTATTTCTTATCTGATAAAATATTTTGTTCCATCTAATTATTTAATTATGTTTTCAAGATTTGCATATTGTACAATATCTCTGAAACTTAATATAGAATACTATAACTATGTATTGTTTGTAGATAAAATTAGAGAATTACAAATTCTTGCATAAAAAAATTGCGATATATTAACGTCATAGTACAGGATGCACGTTACATATAACTTAATATCGCCTGTCTTATATTCTGCCCTGTATCTGATTAATAATCTAGAATTGTTTAAACTACTCGTAATACTTCGCAAGAATACATAATTGTTGTGTTATACGATATGTGTAACACTTATATTCGTCTACAAATAAAGCACCTGTTTCTGAATTTACCAGATTTTCTGATTTTCTAATGTGCTCATCGAAAGTAAACCACACCTCGTATACAAATTGCCTTGTTAATGTTTCAGGACTCCAAATTTGATTACAAATTATTTAAAAACAAAGGGCAATTTAATTTTGTTACAAAAGTAAAGAATTCTTGAATGACTACCTGTTACGTATTCCTTTCTTGAATAAGGTTGACACCATTAAAATTATATAAATTAATTTTGACTTTTAACCCTTATTTACGTTATTTCTAACTAAGTTAGTGTATTACATTACGAAATCAGAAATTAAGGAACCCAAAATATTAAAAAAATCTCATAAATTCAGCTTTTCCACTATGTTTGTTATCAATGTTGATGTTTTTCATAATTATGCTAATAGAACGTATGTAAATAATAGTTGAAATAAAACTAATAACCCCTTTAGTTAAGGCAGGACCAGATAAACGTACAGAAAAATTTGCAAAATCTGTTGATCTGCCTGCATGACCTTCTAAAGAGGCCAACGGAGGATAAACTGTTTACCTGAGAACAGAAAATAATTCAATTTCTCGCTAGAAAATTGTATTACAGTTAACAATTTTATTAACTAAGGTACCTAAAGTAGTCAAAGGGCTTCAAAAATATACCAAAACTCCTTGACTATTTGTGTGCAAGCTATTTTCAATTTGAGAGTTCAATTTTCCTACTATGCATTACAATTATCATTATTATTACACTTAGTGGTATACATTACAGTTATCATTTTTAGAAATTAAGGTACTGTTGTTGTTGCTTATCCCCTTGATTTAGAATCCTAAACCAAGTCCAGTAGATCAGGCTGCATCAATAGATCGTAAACTGTCCTCCCTCATTCAACAGTTGCCTCACAGAGGCACCAATACAATCGATGAGATGAGAGGGAGATGCGATGGCCGAACAATGACAAAGGGTATATGTCTTCTCATCTCCATTGAAGGTCAAACTCTTAGTGTGGCCAGTCCTTAGTCTAGCTAAAGCCGTCTGAGCAGATCTAGGACAGGAGCACTGCAAGGACATACCAGGATATTTAGCGGCGTGCCATGCATGAATTGGTGGCGACCTCCAAGCGGTATTCACTCTTTCTAAAGTCATGGAATGAACCTCTGAAGCTAACAGATTGGAAGAAAAAGCTTTGGGAAGTTCGCAACATTCCCTAGCGAGCAGATCAGCAATTTCATTTCCGTACTAAGGTATTAAACATTACTAAAGGTGCCCAAAATAGTGAAAGAGCCTCTTAAAATCATTTACTCGGCTATTGGTCATGTGTACAACCTATTTTCAATGGTTAGTTCGATTTCCCACTGGTGGTATTCATTACAGTTATCACTTTTAGAAAGTAAGTACTCAAAATAGTCAAAAAGACCCATAAATTCAGCTTCTCGACTATTAGTAATGTGTGCAAGCCTTTTTTCAATTCGAGAGCTCGATTTTTCACTAGCGGATTCCGTTACAATCATCAATTTTAGAAACTAAGGTACCCAATGTATACAAAAAGTCTGATAAATTCATCTCCTTGACTATTAGCAATGCATGCAAGCTAATTTGCGAGGGGATGGAGATGCGATTCCTTACGAAGCTCATAACAAATTAATAATTTTAGAACCCAAGATACCCGATGGCGATTATGTACTATGTGAGAGAGTTTCGCTTCGTCAATCATGAAATTTGTTGAGAATTTTCTAGACTCCTTCACTTTTTTCCATGCAACACAAAATAAAATTCAGCTAAAATTAAACCCAACACTAATCCATTTCTATCCATTTATGACTGTCTGTAGTTGTATTATGTACATGATACCCTTTATGTAAAAAAAAAATTTTTTTTCGCAATCAATTCTTTTTTAAAGGCAAAAAAGTAATGTATTGCTTTTGTTTAGTATTTTAACCCCGCCCATAATGCAACACTTATATAGGAGCCACACCCTGTCGTATCTCTCTTTTGTATGTTTATCACTGGCAGGCGTTTAGTAAAGATCATGTCTATTTAATTCACTGCAGATCTATTTGTTAGTAGGCTTTAACGAGGACATAAATGCTTCGTCTTCAGAATTTATTAGCTACTTAAAGTTATTAGGGTGCTCATTAAACATCTATTACTGGTATCCCAGCATCGATGTGCGAACCATAATATGCTCTGAAACTATCCTGCAACAATAACTAAAATAACTTATGGTATTAAACAATTAATTATGTTCTACATTTCAGTTAATTGATAAGTAGCAGTTTCAATCAAGTTCTGTACATTACTACTTTAAACAAACCATTTTAAATCAAAAACAAGTAACATAAAAAACAAATGTTTTTAAAGTCAATTCCTACTTTTTTTTTCACTCTATTGCAGAAAGTCCTTTATAAATAATTTTCATTCATTTTTTTTAAATTTATCTGGCGCCATCTATTGGTAGATTCATGCAACTTAAATCTGAAAAAAACTAAAATCAATTAATTAAATTTAATTAATGAATTAATATTTGAAAAAAACTTTACTAACATCCAATGTCATCCACTACAAGTTTAAAAAAAAATGTATTTGAACTTGAGTGGATGAATAAAAAGCATTTTATGAACGATTGAAAATTTGAACAAGATATATAGAGGGAGAGTGTGAGCTAATAGAAGGAATTGAAAAAAGACGCACAAAGCTCCTTCTTCTAATGGAAAAGCAGTAAGAACTGAATTTTTCTGTACTTTTGGGACTTAGGACAGGAGGCAGTTAGTGGACAGGGTTAGATTTCCTAGTCAGGAGATACCAATTCAAAAACCCATATATAATTGATACCACAAATGCCATATCTGTGTATGAAATTGGTGAGATATATCCATAGGTTTGAGTATCCTTCTGTTGGTTTCGAGTGTTTTATTCAGAACATGGGGACGCAATGTTATATTTCCCCATGTTGTGCCCTAAATAACGCTGAATCTATTACATAACTTGCATTCCAATGATGAAAGAATTCAGCGCAAACTACACAGCATTTGGAAAGTATGTATATATATATATATATATATGTATAAGTGTGTGTGGATGTATATTCTTATCCCACAGCAACACCTAGACCACATTTGAGAATCCGTGTGGTCTCATGGATTGGATGGAGAGAAGGGAGGAGCAGCTTCTGTGGTGATGGAACACCCGTAGATAAAAGTCTGATTTGACTTCGTAACGCTGAAGAAGGAACGCAGTGCATTGCGGAAGACCTTTTAAGGGGAACTACCCCACATTTGGGTTTGTATGGAAACAAACCCGGAAAACTCTCACCAGATAATCCGACTCAAGGCGAGAAGCTAATCATCACAAACGCCCTCGAGGCTTCTCGGGTTTTTTTTTTTTTTTTTTTTTTTTTTGGAACAGTGTCTACAACAAAGCCACCAGAGGACTGAACCTCAGCCCTAATGCTCATTAGCGGCGGGCGATGCCACTGAGCCACGAATCGGGCTATATTCTAATAAAATACACAGTCCAGTCAAATTAATGTGACCACCACCTACTTTCGACGTCAACGTGAAATAACCAATCCCAAAAGGCAGGTGGCAGCACATTGCAGTGGAGTGCATATAAAGAATTCCACTCAATACCACTTAATACCCCATTCCACTTAAAGCCAGAATATACAAGAGTGTATATTATGACTTTTGACAGGGGGTCACAATAATGTGACTGGAGTGTGTATATATCCAGAACTTTGAGATGTATAATTATCAAATTCATAATTTCATGAATAATCTGTTAAAATTTTTAATAAAATCTAATTTTCGAAAGCCAATATCTATATTTCCTAACATAATTTTAAATCAAATTTCTACCAAAAAATATCATTCAAAGAAAATTTATGCAGCTATATCATTAAAACAACAAAAAACAGCAAATTATTTTTTTACATTTTAAAAAAATAATCAATAAATATTTAATGTTATCCACAAAATTACAGTAAAAGCTACAGTAAATTACTTAAAGATCTTTTATTATAAAAATACAAAACAATAAATTTTCCAAATTACGAATTAATATTTATATAATTAACACAAATTTAATAACAGGAAATTTAACAGTAAAATTAAAATAGGTAATTTAAAATGCATTACAAAATACAATTGGCACAAAAGTAGAATATATATTATTTGAATTTATAGTACAAATTCATAATAGAATGTATACAAGTATTTTTTTTTTTAAATCAATGCTTGCATTAACATTTAAAGATATTCAAGACCAAGTACTACTAAAATAAAAATTATATACTACAATAAAATTACTTCTACTACAAGAAAAATTAATCGTGCTTATTTCTTATACTGATAAAAAGTCAAATCAACAATTGCTTTTTCTTACATTTCTGTTTAATAAATAATTTTTACTGTAAATACTTAATGGAATCCACATAAAAATAAAATCACAAAAAATAATTTAACAAATATTCATAACAAGCACAAAAAAATGGAAAAAAAAAATGCTGAATTACAAATTGATATTTTTAAAACAAAATTAATGATGAAATGAACTTACTCAAGATAACTAAATTATGTTTCTATAACAATACAATTCTTGTATTATATTCTTAACTAGAAATAAAAAAAAAGTTAGTTTCTACAATTGTAAGGCTTATTTAATGTCTTGCACTAAATGAAATAAGGATGCAACATCATCTAGTTTAGTTCACAATAGAATGAATAAAAATAAATCTCGTTTTTTAAAGAGTAATGTTCATACCAGGGGTAACCAACCCAAACGATCTTGCTGGCTACTTTGGAAATGTATCGTAACTCCGCAAGCCGCATATAAAATATTAGATTTAGACTAATTATAGATATTTTTTGGAGTAAAAAATTGAAACATAATGAATTATTATTTTTGTGTTCACTATTACGTCACTGAGGTCCCTTAAAGTGAAACATAGAGCCTGTTATATTAGATGTTCCAAAATGCGTGGTCATCATGAGTTCACAAAATATAATTTAATTATTCTGTGAACTCATAACTGTAAATTCAATAAAGCAGGCAACATCTGTCACATAATCGCAAGAATATTATTTTAAAATCAAAGTTATTTTTTTTTCTCATCATTTCAACGGTTAATTTTTGAATATGTGGATGCACACATAATGTAGTTTTTTAATGCATTGGTTTTCACTACTTTGGAAATTATAAAATAAATGTATTTTGTAAGAGTTGTGATAAATCTCACGGGCGGGAAAAATTTTCAAGGCGGGCCGCGGGTTGGATACCCCTGGTTTATATCAACGTAAAAAGTTTGTAACACTGGATTTTGGCAAAACATAAAACAATAGTAATTCTGCAATGATAATTAATCTGCATTGTATCTTATATATAAACGAAGTACCTAATTGTTCTTGGCATTTTCTCACACATAAAATTGTTTTTGCGATATATATATATATATTGTTTCGAAATCTGCCAGTATGCGGACGGCCTTGGCTCACCATGGGGCTGTTGCGCCAATCGTGATGATATACATATATATATATATATTTATTTATATAACGCGAGAACAATTTTATGTTTACATGTAGAAAAATTAACCATTAAATTCTTTGTAAGAGTGATCATTTATTTACTGTTCCAACTGCCATTTTTACACTTAACTTCAATGTTCAAGTATAGAGTAACACCAGGCAGCTTCTACTATTTCTCCTCCAGAACGTAGCGGCCTGGTGATCAATTGCCTAGAGGTCTGACCTTTGGTACCATAGATTTCAGCTCACAATGCCGCCAGAATCCTGGCTGTGGCATGGATTTTTGTTAGTGGTTCGAAATCCACGTTAAGCTACAGGTCCCGGTCTGCTTTGCCTTAAGTGTGCAAAAGATGTCCTTTGAATGACAAACCAAACCACCAGAACATCTGAAGAAATTTCTAGACTACAGATTTACAGATTTACAGAGAGTTACTTTGGTTTCAACTTTCTGGCTTTGAACATCGGTTCTTTATTTTGGGGATCCCACACCATGTCTACGAAAAAACTTCAGTTTCTAAATTCTTGGCTATAAATTTTATCATATTTTAATGAGTCTCAAAAAGCACAGATGTACCATTTACAAAAAATAGTTTTCAAATGAAACAAATTTCACTGATTTCGATTTGCGTCATGCGATCATCATAATTTGAATACATTATGCAAAACGAAATCTGCTAAACTTGGTTGAATACGAATATATAAGCAAAAGTTATTATTCGAATGATATATATATATATATATATATATAATATCATTCGATTTTTTTTACTATTCGATATATTATATTTGATTTTTTTTTTTTTTTTTTTACTATTTCGATATACTATATTATGATTCGAATATACTATATTTGTTTCGACTTTTAATAAAATCAGTCTTTATATGTCTTTGTAAAATTATTTATTGCATTTCATCAATTTTTGTTTATGTTAGCTGCAGCTTCATTTCATGGTTTTGTTACAATGAATTTCGTTGATTAAGTCTATAACATCGAAAATGGTTTCATCTTCCTCATTCTGAGGAAGATGACAATTCTCCTTCCTCATTCCTTGAATTGAGTTCTCTTTTTTGCAAGATAAAAGGGATTTCAATAAGTGCTTCATGGGATCCAAACCGATGTTGCCAAGAAGAGAACTGCTTTCAATTTGACTTGTTTGAATTGCTAAAACATCTTTTGTCCTTAAGACGCTTTCAGTTTTAAATTTCTGGAATTCGCTATGTCTTCGCTCAATTCTTTTATTTCCAGCAGCTGCAGTATTTTCGTTGGAGGTTGCACCACCCATTAAAATTTCTAACTCGGCATTTGTTCTACTTATTTTAATGGAATCCTTCTTTCGAATGTTTCTTTCACATATTCTTATTTCTGAATCAGAAAAGGATTTTCTACGAGGTCTGTTTGTTGAAATTTTATTGATAATGTTAGGATGGTGTTCCAATGTGGTCTCATCTACTGCATCCACCTCAAGGATTAAAGAACACTTGATGAGATCGATTTTTCTAAGAGTTTCCAAAATTTCTGGATGGCCAGCCCCCAAGATTTCTTTGCGGGGATTCAAGTTTCTTTCGTAAATTTCAAGTGCACTTAGCAGACGGCCTTGGGAAAAATATACATCTGCTATGTAAGTAACTGTTGTTAAGGTATCTATATTATCAGGATATTTTCTTTTCTCACGATCTGGAAACTCAAGATCCAGAGAGGGTCTCAATACATTCACCTTATTTCTCTGGCGATACAAAACTATTCGGTACACTTCCAAAGCTTTTTCATAATCCTTCTTGGAATAAAACACTTGTCCTATGTCCCTTAATGTCCTCAATGTACTTGGATGAGCTGGACCTAGTTCTCTTGTCATGGCTTCATGCATCTTTTCCAATTTTTCCAGTGCCTTTTTGTGTTTGGTTTGGTGATTAAGTCCCATGGCTATGTTTCTATGAATTTCATTTTTTAAAGTAATGAAGCTGCAATTTTCAGTCCTTGTAGCCTTCTTTTGTTCGAGTAACTTTTTATAGATCTGACGATTAGTCCTAATGGCTTTTTTGTCCTCTCCCAATTCTCTTAACACATTGGCCATCCTCGTCAATGGTTCTATCTGGTCTGAGTATTCGAAAGGTGGCTTTCGATATATTATCTGAAGGCTTTTCAAAGCTTCACGATTCTGCCCTTGTTTGTGCAATACCAGAGGAATACAGCTGAGGACATTCAAAGTATCCTTGCAATCTCTTCCCTGGATCCTTATTCGCTTTTCGATCACTCCCTCAAATATTTCCTGTGCCTCACTGAATTTACTTTGATGCAATAAAATATGTCCTATCTTCTCTTTGATATCTAAAGTACCCGGGTTATTCTCACCCAAAATTTCTTCTCTGCTATTTAGGATGTTTTTGAATTTTTGCAAGGACTCCTCGTATTCTTCAAGGAAGTAATATTTATTTGCCAAATCATATTGCTCTTTGTCCTGAAGAATACCTTTCAGTTCTTCAACTGAAGGAAACCCGTGCTGTATGGCGACGGATATTAAGCACTTCTTTTCAGCATTCTGAGTTCTCATAATAACTTTTACAGTATCTGCGTCTTCACTTTTTAATTGTTTAAGAACTGATTCCGGTAACGTTTGAGATCTGACACCTTCAAATAATGTATGAATAATGGTAAGTAATTTGACAGTGGATTTAAATAGAGGAGGAGGATTATCAATAAAGGAAAAGTCAATTCCTCTATCATAAAACGCACCATTTGTAAGAAGCTTTTCAGCCATTTCTTGTGATTTAACAAACTGCAGTGGTGCATGATCCTGCCAATCAAGACTATTTGGATTTGCATGGTTCTGCAGCAAAATATCCACCACAGCTATGTTTTCGGTTCTCACTGCACAATGGAGAGGTGTTCCTTTATAAATTGATTTTGCGTTCACAAATGCTCCTTCTTCAATTAGGCTTATTGCATCTTGTTCATCAACCACATTAAATAAGGCGTTGGTAATTCTTTCAAATTGATAAAATGGACGAAAGTTAATTTTACTGATATCAATGAATTCACTAGTTTCTAATAAAAATTTCAGAACATCCATTGCCCAAAATTTAACTGCCAATTGCAAAGCAGTTTTTCTTATTTTATTCTGCTCGTATACGTCATTTGTCTTATTTATTAAACATTTAACAGCATTTAAGTTATCACATCTTATCGCTAATCGCAATAAAGCTTTACTTGAAAATCTATTTATGGAATATTCATTACATATAAGCCACTCAACAACATTTTTATGGTTCTCATTTGCCATTGAAACAGCCTTTTTAATTTTTTTTAAACCTATACCGGTAGTTTTTTTAATCTCAAATGAGTATTTCACGATATCTAACCTCCCAAATTTCGCTGCTGTATTTAGTAAAATATTAAAAACCATATATTCATCAGTTAAATTCTCTTTATTGACTAATATTTTCACTGTCGGTGTATGACCTTTAATTATTGCAAGTTCAACTGGAATCCTCTGTTCATCGTCTTCAATATTCACTTTAGCTCCGTTATCCAACAATAATTCAATAATGTCTTCGTATCCTTCAGAAGCTGCTATGTGTAAGGGAGTGAATCCTTTGCTAGATTTTGTATTAATATATTCCTTCAAGTCGGAGTAGATGCTAAGCTCTACTATTGAATATCTATGGCCACTTCTTACAGCCAGATGAAGTAAAGTTTCATCATCCTCAAATAAAATTGACGAAATAATGGCTCCTGAATTTGTTGTTTTAACATTTGTTTTAAGATGTTTTAACAAAATCTTAAGAATATTTTCATAGCCATGTGACACAGCCGAGAAAAGAGCTTCTTTTATTGATTCCCTCCCAGTTACAAAAGATTCATTTCGAATTATAATCTTAACTATCTCCTCGTGATGCTTTTCAGTTGCATAATACAAAGCAGTATGACGTTTATTATCGATGGCATGTTTGTTGATGTTCTGTTCGATTAAATACTCAGTGACCTCCTTGTTATTCCGTTGAGCGGCCAAATGCAGCGCTGAGTATCCAGACTTACTTTTAACGTCCAGGTTACATCCTTTGTCTTTCAAAAACTTCACAGCTTCCACATCGTCCTGTAAAGCAGCTAAATGCAAAGCCACGAAACCCTCTGTTTTCAGATCACCCACTTTTTCAATTGATACATCACTAGCTTCTCCTCTGCTTATAATAAATTCTACGAGGGACTTTGAGCCTGCTCCGAATGCTATGTGCGCTGGTGAGATGCCAATCATACACTTCTCAAAAATATCAGACCCGTTTTCAATTAAAATCTTTGCAACTTCTTCATGCTTATACAAAGAAGCTAAATGTAAAGCTGTTAATCCTCCAGTTGCTTTGCTATGAACATTTGCTCCATTTTTAATTAAACATCGTACAATAACTAAGTTGCCTTTCTTTGCAGAGATCATCAAAGGGGTGTAATTATTTTCGTTTACATCGTTCACATTTGCAGCATTTTGTAGCAGATATTCTACTGTGCTAATATGGTCATTTAAGACACTTAAATGCAGCGGTGTAAGACCTCTCTTATTTTTATAATTGATGAATTTCTTCTGATTATAGTTCTCAAAAAGGAAACGGATTACTCTAATATGTCCATTTTTAGAAGCATGATGCAAAAGTGACATACCCATGGCATCTTTAACACAAAGATTTGCAGATTTCTGCAATAACTGCTCGACGATTTCTAGGTGACCGCGCTCCACAGCAAATAGTAATGGAGTAAAGTTCATAATTTTCTCTGCTGCTTCGATAAAGGCGCCTTTTTCTAAGAGTAAATCCACAACTGGTGTGTGACCATGGATTATAGCATGGTGCAATGGAGTAATACCATCGAAACGTTCAACATTTATTTTAGCTCCTTTTGTAATTAAAGATTCAACTATCTCTACATCTCCTCTTCTTGCAGCCTCATGCATAGGAGAAGAACCCCTATCTGAAACACCATTTACATTAGCACCACCATCAAGCAAATAGTTAATAAATTCAAGGCTGCAAGTTCTTATTGAAACCAACAGAAGGTCCAAATCACTACTTGTAACATTTTCCCCTTTTTCTAGTAGGATTCTGGCACAGGTTTCCCGTCCATTCAAAACTGCGTGCCGCACTGGAGAGTGACCATCTCTATCTTTTTCTGCAGCATTAGCTGCATGACTCAGCAGAGCTTCAGTAACACCTGTATGCCCTCTTCCAGCCGCTAGATGTAGTGGTGTTAGACCTCTCTTATTTTTATAATTGATGAATTTCTTCTGATTAAGCTTCTGATTATCGATAGCATCCCCCCACAAATTTTTATCGTTTAAAAAATAATTTACTATACTTTCTCTCCCTTCAAATGAAGAGACATGCAAACAGTTTTGGCCACTGCGATCTTTTATATCAATAGCAATATTGAAGCCCAAAACAAATTTCACAGTTTCCAAGCTAGGTGAACTAGATGCAAAATGCAGGGATGTCCAAAGTCTCTCATCTCGTGCATGGACATCTGCTCCTTTTTCAAGACAATTTCTGGCTCTAGATGTATTACCTTCCTTCAAGGCATCAAACAATTCCTTTTGAATTTTCATCTCTTCTGTTCTGCTTTCATAAATAATTTTTAGTTTAGTAACATCATTTTTCACGATTTTATCAATCTTTTTACAGACTTCTGTTACGCTTTCTCGTGTTAGTCTTTCGGCATTGTATCTGACATCCAGTGCTGGATTCAGGCATGATATGTTAATCAATGCACTCTTATGCGCTAAAAAATTTCTTAAATTCTTTCCAATCAAAGTAGGAACATAGGTATCGATAAAAAAATGATTCTTCTTTAAACATATGCCTAAAGCTTCTAAAATAGTCACGATATCTAAAACAAGCATTTCTGTGGCAGCAAAACACTTCCTGTCATTTTCAGTTACGACAGTACCTTGAATGATCTCATCTCCAGGCGTCCATTTATTTGTGAGTTCTCTTAGACATTTCAGTTTAGCATCTAATTGCTTTTCTCTTATAGAGTTTTCGTCACTCTGTATTGCACCTCTGCGTAATCGTATGTTTTCTCGCAATTTTTCAATCCAGGCAACATTACCTAATTCAAATTCCACCAGGAAAAAAAAATTTCGCACAATTTCTTCCACTTCGGAAAATAATTCTGGCCTCATTTCCCTCGACAAAAATTCTAAAATTTTCACTGACAGCCTAACAGCAGCATTTAAATTGGAAAACTGAATCACAGGGGGGATAACAACAAGGGCTTTCTTAGCAATTCGTTTAATAAAATCAAGATCACTGTCTCCAGGTTTTCTATTGCAGTTAGCTGTGCACATAAAATTTACTAAATAAACAGACCTAGAAAAATTTTGATGGGCATTTCGAAATTTTTCCTTCTCAAAATTGAAGACTCCTGCAATATTCTCAAATAATTTTCTAACTGATGATTCTTTTATTTTTTCTCCGAAATCTTTTATCAATTCTCCTAACTTCTCAAACTCTACCGTCATAATACCCTCAAAATCTACCCCGTGGCCATCAGGCATGTTCATAACATTTAAAATTTCCTCAGCTTCTTTCAAGTTACCGCATAGCAAAATTCTCCTTAAATGAGCTACGATAGCTCTGATTTCACAATTGTAGAGAATACCCATAACGACTGAACCAATCTTTTTCAAGTCGTTCTGTATATGGATGAAAAATGTCTTCTCTTTCCCCTCGATTTCCGACCTCTGTCCCAACGAATCTTCATGCGACAAAGAATCACGCAAGAGCATGATAACCTCACTTGTGTTTTTTGACAAAAAAGACAATAAACAATACTTAGCGGCTTCGGACAAATTCGGAGTTTCTAACGTGCTTTTGAAATTCTCACCAATAATTTGAAGAGATCTCAAAATGATCAATGATCCATGCTCATCTTCCGGGTTCACCATCAAAGCTAACTCAATGCAGTCGTTAATCGCGTGCAAAGAAGAAAAGTCTCTAATTTGCTCATAAGAGCTGTATAAATCTATGAACAAAGGCTCATTTTTGCATATAGTCTGAATTATGTCTGGCCTGCGTGGTAATGGTTGTCTTCTGATCTCTTTTACCGAGTCTTTTGCACTTCGAAGCAATTCTGAGATGCGTTGGAGGTGGCCAATAAGCTTAGTTTCGCTCAAGACGGAAGTGAAATACAGTCTTTTTCGGTTGTACTCCTTCGTGTTGCAATTGATAAAAGTAACGAGACAGAATTCAATTTCTTCCCAAGGTATTATGTCATATTTCAGATCTCGTTTAAGAATGTAAATATCTTTAGCTATGACTTTTAAAGTATAAATAAATTGCTCTTTTATTTCCTTTATGGTGTTAAGATGGCTGATATTTTCGATGACCAATTCAATTCTTTGTGTTATATCTTGATCGGGAATTTGTAGACGTTTTCTGTCATTTGTACTGAAGAAGCGAATGCGTATCAGTTCTTCCTGAATGAATGCTTCCATTTGTTTTGGAATGAAGACTTTCCTTAATTTCAGGTCGCTATAAGCTTCTGATAAACGATCATCCAAAGATTCTTCATTCCCATAACTCCTCAACCAACATATCAACTTCTTAAGCACATCCAATTTGCCGGATCTTATGCTATGACAGACTAAACTGCTAAAAATTTCATTTTCTTCAAAAAATAACAATTTAATGACTTCATCAGAATCCGTTTTACTAATTAGAGCAATTAAATCTGGGTTTATCAACTCCTTAATATTATTTGCCATAATGTTTATAATGTAATAACTAGTGATCAAGAATGTATTTGATAATTCAGATAGTATATAAGATTAATATTGATTTAAGCTACTTTTTGTCAAAAGCCAATGTTATTTTTTCTAAATTAATTATAAATTGATGATATTGAAATGTTTTTACGTACCTCGATAAAATACATAAAGGCTGCGTCTACTTCGAGTGATTTTATTCAACTTTAGCTCATAATATGAATCTACCTGAATGAACAACCACTAAATGGAAAACACTGTTATCATTTTAAGTACAAAGCCTAGGTAAATGTAATCAGACTAAAAAAAGATAAATAAAGTAAAGGTTTTAAATAATAATAACTTATCGCAGAATCCTCCAAAACTGTTATCATAAACTTGTTGATAATACAAAACTGAACTGATCCTCGAAACTGTTATCATTATGTTATCGCTACCAGTTGAATGCAATTCTTTTTTAATGGTGATGCATTATTGAGTTTATATTTAGCAGATGCATCTACTGAAAATGTTTCGAAAGACTGCAATCACTAATTCTTGTCCCTGTCGAAAACGTTTTTTTTTCTCTTTCTAATGCAGCTGGCAAACACAGACAGCTTGGTCTTCGGATGCCTTAAGGCAAATGCTGCAGAGACGTACTCACTTTGCATTACCCAGGGGGCGCGTGTAACTTGAAGATAAGCCCCGGACGCGGAGTCACAATGCTCCCACAACGCTCTACGATCCTGTTAGGACCGGGACCTACTTTTTAAAGTGGATTCCGAACCACTACAAACAACCATGGCACCGCCGGGACTCGAACCCGAAACCTGTAGTACCGAGCGCCAGAGCGCTAGCCACTCGGCCATTCAGGCCCTATGTCGAAAACGTTAATGTTTTAAATAAGAATTTAAAAAAGCATACTAATACAAGAACTTTAGAAATATACACCATTTTAGAGAACGAAATTTTTAAAAATAAAATTAAGGAAAAAAAAACATTCTTCGTCTCTTTTATCCAAATATTTACATATTTAACAGCAGAAACGGATGAAAGCAGGTAATATTTGAAAAACGTTTATTATTATCTTATTGCTAATTTGCAATTCATATTTAAAGTGTGCTTAAAGATTTCGATCTTAATAATATCACTATCGTTACAATCGCTAATCGATTAAATATTGTTTAAAATTTCGACTTTTAAATAATATGTAATCGATAAGAATTTCGTTTCTTTAATTTTTCTCTATGAAGATAAAAAAATGAAGTGTAAAAGAATAAAAATACTTCTAAGGTAATAAAGAATGTATATATTTTACGACTTGAAGATGACTTAATATTGACCCGTATAGTTCTCCTAATAGATTCAAAAGGTATACTACTGTGTCCAAAAAATAAGACCAATTTTCAATTTAATATTCCCGGCGCTTATGGAATTTCAATTTTTTTTTCTTGTTTAGGTCCTTGACATTTTTTGTGAAATTTGACGTCAAAATATTCATTAGTGTTCGAGTTACGCATGGCTTTGTAAGCTGCTGAAACAGATTCCGGCAATTTTTGAAATGTCTGAATTAATTGAGCTAAGAACTTGCATTCAATTTTGTTTTGTTGCAGAAGGCACTCGGCGAGCATTCCTGTATCGGAAAGAAACGTTTACAAGTGGTATAAACAGTTCAAAGAAGGCAGAGAATGCGTTGAAGACGAAGAGCCCTCTGATCGACCAACCACCACAACCGACGAAGCTCACGTCCAAAAAATTAAAGATTTGGTGATTGCAAACCATCAATTTACAATTGGAGACCTTGCTGATGATGTTGGAATTTCAAAAGGATCGGCCAATTCCATTTTGGGCCTCAAATGCCTCAAATCTTGTTTGGTAACAAAAACACTGAATGCGCCAGCTCACACTGCATTGATACTTCGTGACAAAAATGAAATCCATATCGTTCCAGAACCACCGTATCGACACCGTGTAACTTCTGGCTATTCCCTAAACTCAAAAGACCATTCCGGGGGCGCCGGAAGCGATGAAATAAGTTTGGAAGAATAAATAAAGAGTTTTTGAAAAAAAATTGGTCTTACTTTCTAGGCACAGTGATAGGACACTGTCAAAGAATCTCTTCTATTCCGTTTTTTTAGAGAAGATCTGCCCGTTCGTTTCCATCCATTCCAGCATGTGATGGAATCCACTGAAAAGTGATGAATTATTTTCGTTAAGGAACTTTTTAAGGAAGGTTTTATTTCTGTTTTTTCTGTGATATTTGCCTCTAAGATTAACAATACATCAACATTCCTCTCTACACAAATCTTTTTAATTTCTTGAAATTAAAGTTAACGAAGTCATTACAATTCACCAATCAATTTCTATTCAAAATTATATAATTAACAATTTAAAAATAATGAACTTCATTAATTTCTTGAGTTTGGGTTGCATATTAGAAAGAAATTAAACGAATTCAGAAACAGAGTTGGACTTCTCATTCTTATTATTACTAATATTTAAAATCTGAATTATTACTTTCTTTTACAGGTCATGGACGGTAAGTTCAGATTCATCTTTACACTGCGTAAAAAAAATAGAAGGACAGTGTTTTTTTGCCAATTAATATCTCTTATTTTCTCCTAACTACCAGATATTTATGCAGATTTAGTTTAATGACCCCTTTTTATCATTTTAGGCAAAAATTAAACATCTACCACTGATATTAATAATAAAATTAGTATATATAATTTCCGATGAGTAAAAAAAGTAGAAGGACACTTGCTAATGTATTTAATTTAGTGAGTTGTTCTTTAGTTAAATAGTGATTTTGTACTTTGTTTTATCCTTTTCTGTCAAAAAAATCTAATTTGCTTAAAAGTTACACTGTTTCTCCGTTCTCAGAAATGCCTAAAGGAATACCTTTGAACGATTTTCAAAAAGGCCAAATTTCCGCATATCAAAATGATGGTAAAGGTGTCAGAGAGATTGCTCGGTTGTTGCAGGTGAGCACCAATACAGTTTCAAACTTTATCAGAAATCCTTATAAAAATGGAAAGAAAAAGAAGACTGGTAGACCGAAAAAGTTAACACCACATGATGAAAGAAAACTTGTTCTTGTGCTTAAGAAGAACAAAGGAAGTGTTTCAAAGGCAAGAAATCAAGCAGGACTTAATCATGTGACGAAACAAACAGTTCACTACTGTATTAAAAGATTTAAAAAATTCATTTTCAAAAAACGAAAACATCATCCTAAGTGGACACAAGCTCACATTGATAACCGTTTAGCGTGGGCTAAGGAGCACATGTCCTGGACTACAGAATGGGCTTCTGTGATATTTTCCGATGAAAAGAAATTTAAGTTAGACGGTCCAGACGGATATCAGCACTACTGGCATTGTCTGGGGAATGAAGACGAATACTATTCAACACGACAAATGGGAGGAGGGAGTTTAATGGTTTGGTTGGCTGTTGGATACGCAGGAAGGACAAGTCTGGTTTTCTTAAATGGTAGGCAAAAACATACAGACTACATTCAAGTGCTGAATTCCGAGCTTCTTCCTTATGGCTCTGACTTGGGGGGTGAAGAGTGGAAGTTTCAGCAAGACGGAGCTTCCATTCACACCGCGACTGGAGTCAAAAAATTGGTTCCTAACAAATAATGTGGATGTTTTACCATGGCCAGTCAAAAGTCCTGACCTTAATATAGTGGAAAACATCTGGGCAATGCTAGTTCGTCGAATTTATGCTGATGGAAGGCAATTTGATTCGCTTCAGCTTCGAGAAACATTGAATGACTCGAGGGACAATTTTTGTCAAACAGAAGTTCAATCTCTATACAATTCACTTCCAAACAGAATATTTGAAGTTATAAAGGCCAATGGGAAGAACATTCCTTATTAAAATCACTATTTTTCATTCATTATAATGCTGTCCTTCTACTTTTTTTACAAAGTTTCAAAAAAGAGAAACTATATTTGTTGCCATTAATATTTTATGTTTGAATATCATAATTCTGATGTTAAAATTGTATTTTTTAAATATTTGTAAAATGTTTCTAATAAAAAATTTTAGTAAAAATAAAATATTTTTCGGTTATTGTTACAAAATCAAGTGTCCTTCTACTTTTTTTACGTAGTGTATACAAGGAGCACTCTGAGAAGCTTGATACATGCATTGCATCATCATTTGGCCACCTCAATTTGGAACAAAGACCGTCAAAGAGGAAAAAGAACGTAACCCCCACATTAAAATCCAATGGAAGATTTTCATTTCAATTATCAGCATATACACGTGAGATTTAGGTTCGATTTTGACTATTGGCTTTCGAACTCCAGAATTATAGCGACTTGCTCTCGATCAGGTTGTTCTATCTAAATAATAAAGAAAATAATAGTATAATTTCAGAGGTGCAATGTAGACCTACCTGCTTGTGGGGCACCCTATTCAATGTTCTATACCAGGGGTCTCCAAACTTTCCAGTCTTAGGGCCACACTGTTTACTCCAGTAAGTACCAAGGGCCAAAACCGTTTTAATTTTTCTGCCATTATCTATAATTTCTAGACCAATCGCCAAATACGCGCGCTGAACGAGCATACGCTTGCTAACTACAAACTACTGTCATTGAAAAATCACAATTACATAAATCTCATTAGTATTTTTTTGAAAGTGGATACTCCGCGGTTTCATTCGAGTTAATTTAGCCTTTCTGTTCCTGAGGGATTTACTGGATAAAAATCATATGTTCGATTCAGGACATATACATTCCAAACATCGATATACATACCTATGCGATACTCTTTACCCCAACATAACTACCGAGGGTAACAGCGGGATGTTCACTAGTTTATAATGTTAGTGGGATTAATCTCAATTACTTGTTAGTTGTTATGCTTAAGTTAAATTTACCGTGTATTATGCTTGTCATTAAGCTTTACTTAGCAAGTCATTAAAACCGAGTTATTATCATTCTGTGTTTTTTTTATCCAACTTATTAATTACAGCAACAATAAGCTATTGGCTGTCGCGGGCCGGATGGAAGACACTGGTGGGCCGTAGTTTGGAGACCCCTGTTCTGTACGGCTAAGTGCTCTACAATTTTCGACATGATCTTCCGGTTGGCCTTCATGTATTGCAATAGAATGCTGATAGCTTACTTCAATCAAAATTAACTAATATAATGAACATCTACGTGGCATTGGGATTTTCGATCCACCAAACTGTCCTCTTTGTGATTTGGCAGAACTGATGAGCCGAGCTGATTTCCATCGTTGCTTGGCACTTCTTGGCAAATTCAATATTGCAAGATGCTGGCAAGTTAAAGAACTCTTAAGGCAATGTCTTCGATCAACTTTGTTGAACTCTTTTGTGTACATTTTCCATCATTGTACATTTTCCATCGTTGCATGGCATTTCTTGGCAAATTCAATATTGCAAGATGCTGGCAAGCTAAAGAACTCTTAAGGCAATGTCTTCGGTCAACTTTGTTGAACTCTTTTGTGTACATTTTCCATCGTTGTATATTTTCCATCGTTGCATGGCATTTCTTGGCAAATTCAATATTGCAAGATGCCGGCAAGCTAAAAACTCTTAAGGCAATGTCTTCGGTCAACTTTGTTGAACTTTTTGTGTACATTTTCCATCATTGTACATTTTCCATCGTTGCATGGCATTTCTTGGCAAATTCAATATTGCAAGATGCTGGCAAGCTGAAGAACTCTTAAGGCAATGTCTTCGGTCAACTTTGTTGAACTCTTTTGTGTACATTTTCCATCGTTGCATGGCATTTCTTGGCAAATTCAATATTGCAAGATGCTGGCAAGCTAAAAACTTTTAAGGCAATGTCTTCGGTCAACTTTGTTGAACTTTTTTTGTGTACATTTTCCATCGTTGCATGGCATTTTTTGGCAAATTCAGTATTGCAAGATGCTGGCAAGCTAAAGAACTCTTAAGGCAATGTCTTCGGTCAACTTTGTCGAACTCTTTTTGTGTACATTTTCCATCATTGTACATTTTCCATCGTTGCATGGCATTTCTTGGCAAATTCAATATTGCAAGATGCTGGCAAGCTAAAGAACTCTTAAGGCAATGTCTTCGGTCAACTTTGTTGAATTCTTTTGTGTACATTTTCCATCGTTGTACATTTTCCATCGTTGCATGGCATTTCTTGGCAAATTCAATATTGCAAGATGCTGGCAAGCTAAAGAACTCTTAAGGCAACGTCTTCGGTCAACTTTGTTGAACTCTTTTGTGTACATTTTCCATCGTTGTACATTTTCCATCGTTGCATGGCATTTCTTGACAAATTCAATATTGCAAGATGCTGGCAAGCTAAAAAACTCTTAAAGCAATGTCTTCGGTCAACTTTGTTGAACTTTTTTGTGTACATTTTCCATCGTTGCATGGCATTTTTTGGCAAATTCAGTATTGCAAGATGCTGGCAAGCTAAAGAACTCTTAAGGCAATGTCTTCGGTCAACTTTGTCGAACTCTTTTGTGTACATTTTCCATCATTGTACATTTTCCATCGTTGCATGGCATTTCTTGGCAAATTCAATATTGCAAGATGCTGGCAAGTTAAAAAACTCTTAAGGCAATGTCTTCGGTCAACTTTGTTGAACTTTTTGTGTACATTTTCCATCATTGTACATTTTCCATCGTTGCATGGCATTTCTTGGCAAATTCAATATTGCAAGATGCTGGCAAGCTAAAGAACTCTTAAGGCAATGTCTTCGGTCAACTTTGTTGAATTCTTTTGTGTACATTTTCCATCGTTGTACATTTTCCATCGTTGCATGGCATTTCTTGGCAAATTCAATATTGCAAGATGCTGGCAAGCTAAAGAACTCTTAAGGCAATGTCTTCGGTCAACTTTGTTGAACTCTTTTTTGTGTACATTTTCCATCGTTGTATATTTTGCATCGTTGCATGGCATTTCTTGACAAATTCAATATTGCAAGATGCCGGCAAGCTAAAAACTCTTAAGGCAATGTCTTCGGTCAACTTTGTTGAACTTTTTTTGTGTACATTTTCCATCATTGTACATTTTCCATCGTTGCATGGCATTTCTTGGCAAATTCAATATTGCAAGATGCTGGCAAGCTGAAGAACTCTTAAGGCAATGTCTTCGGTCAACTTTGTTGAACTCTTTTTGTGTACATTTTCCATCCTTGCATGGCATTTCTTGGCAAATTCAATATTGCAAGATGCTGGCAAGCTAAAAACTTTTAAGGCAATGTCTTCGGTCAACTTTGTTGAACTTTTTGTGTACATTTTCCATCGTTGCATGGCATTTTTTGGCAAATTCAGTATTGCAAGATGCTGGCAAGCTAAAGAACTCTTAAGGCAATGTCTTCGGTCAACTTTGTCGAACTCTTTTTTGTGTACATTTTCCATCATTGTACATTTTCCATCGTTGCATGGCATTTCTTGGCAAATTCAATATTGCAAGATGCTGGCAAGCTAAAAAACTCTTAAGGCAATGTCTTCGGTCAACTTTGTTGAACTTTTTGTGTACATTTTCCATCATTGTACATTTTCCATCGTTGCATGGCATTTCTTGGCAAATTCAATATTGAAGATGCTGGCAAGCTAAAGAACTCTTAAGGCAATGTCTTCGGTCAACTTTGTTGAATTCTTTTGTGTACATTTTCCATCGTTGTACATTTTTATCGTTGCATGGCATTTCTTGGCAAATTCAATATTGCAAGATGCTGGCAAGCTAAAGAACTCTTAAGGCAACGTCTTCGGTCAACTTTGTTGAACTCTTTTGTGTACATTTTCCATCGTTGTACATTTTCCATCGTTGCATGGCATTTCTTGACAAATTCAATATTGCAAGATGCTGGCAAGCTAAAAACTCTTAAAGCAATGTCTTCGGTCAACTTTGTTGAACTTTTTGTGTACATTTTCCATCGTTGCATTGCATTTTTGGCAAATTCAGTATTGCAAGATGCTGGCAAGCTAAAGAACTCTTAAGGCAATGTCTTCGGTCAACTTTGTCGAACTCTTTTGTGTACATTTTCCATCATTGTACATTTTCCATCGTTGCATGGCATTTCTTGGCAAATTCAATATTGCAAGATGCTGGCAAGCTAAAAACTCTTAAGGCAATGTCTTCGGTCAACTTTGTTGAACTTTTTTTGTGTACATTTTCCATCATTGTACATTTTCCATCGTTGCATGGCATTTCTTGGCAAATTCAATATTGCAAGATGCTGGCAAGCTAAAGAACTCTTAAGGCAATGTCTTCGGTCAACTTTGTTGAATTCTTTTGTGTACATTTTCCATCGTTGTACATTTTCCATCGTTGCATGGCATTTCTTGGCAAATTCAATATTGCAAGATGCTGGCCAGCTAAAGAACTCTTAAGGCAACGTCTTCGGTCAACTTTGTTGAACTCTTTTGTGTACATTTTCCATCGTTGTACATTTTCCATCGTTGCATGGCATTTCTTGACAAATTCAATATTGCAAGATGCTGGCAAGCTAAAAACTCTTAAAGGCAATGTCTTCGGTCAACTTTGTTGAACTTTTTTTGTGTACATTTTCCATCATTGTACATTTTCCATCGTTGCATGGCATTTCTTGGCAAATTCAATATTGCAAGATGCTGGCAAGCTAAAGAACTCTTAAGGCAATGTCTTCGGTCAACTTTGTTGAACTCTTTTGTGTACATTTTCCATCGTTGTACATTTTCCATCGTTGCATGGCATTTCTTGGCAAATTCAATATTGCAAGATGCTGGCAAGCTAAAGAACTCTTAAGGCAATGTCTTCGGTCAACTTTGTTGAACTCTTTTGTGTACATTTTCCATCGTTGTACATTTTCCATCGTTGCATGACATTTCTTGGCAAATTCAATATTGCAAGATGCTGGCAAGCTAAAGAACTCTTAAGGCAATGTCTTCGGTCAACTTTGTTGAACTCTTTTGTGTACACTTTCTTTATCTTTTCCATTTTATTTTTTCCCTTTTCGTATTGAAATGTCATTGGATATAAAAAAAGCAATATATAATTTTTAGCCTTTTGTATATTTTAACATCATTGGGCTTCTTGTACTACGAAGGTCACCAGCGGATTGTGAAAGTAGAATTGTGCCTTCCGGAGGGATTTTTAGTGGAACCCCATTTCTTTAAGTAATAAATAAAGAAAACAAATTCGATTTGAAATCAATTTTTTTAGAATCATTCTAATATATGCTTGGCCATATTTCGTAGTTGTCAACGTTTTGGATATAGTTCATTAATTATTATAATAACATAAACTTATGGAAACAATCTGAACCAAATTAACGAAAATTAAACCAAAATAAAACATTTTTATCAAGTTGAAATAATTAAGAAACTTATTTCGTTTATTTATTTGTTACTTTCAAATGGCAAACTTGTCGACATAAATATTTGTTACGAATTTAATCGTAGACTAAGTACTTCTAATTTCATCTGACGCACTGTTCTACTGGGCATAAGTGGAAAAGGTTATGAGATTACTGTAGTAAATCTATTGCACAACCACATTTTCTAGTGTCTTATTAACAATGGGACTACAACAATGCCACCAGTGGTTTCGCAATAATCTAACAGTCGGGAAAGTTATTAGTTATTTCAATGCAAAACTTTAAAAACTACATCTTTAAAACTTGTGAATAAAGGAACGTTTTTTTATATATGTATTAAGAATTAACAAGTTAAATAAAACATCAATTAAACACTGTGCTGAGATAGTTAGTTATGGGATTCAAACTTCGTTTAAGCAATAAATAAAGAAAATAAATTCTATTTCAAATCCTTTTTTTAGAATTATTCTAATCTATGTTTGGACGTATTTCGTAGTTGTCAATGTTTCGGTTATAATTAATTAAGTATTATAATTATATAATCTTTTAAAAATAACCAAATTAAAGAAAAAATTTTATTTAATTTTTATCAAGTTAAAGTTTAAATAACTTATTTAGATTATTTATTTGTTACTTTCAAATGACAAACTTTTCGCTATAAATATTTGTTATGAATTTAATCGTACTGCATTAAATACTTCTAATTTCATCTGACATAAGATCTCATTAACAAGCTCATATATTTCTAATCTTCTTAAGGACTGTCTCAAAGGTAATACGATAACACGTGAAATATATTATCCTTCCAACAAATTATGCTAATTGCTCCTTTCGCCTGTCAAGGAAAGAATCACAGAATGTTTGCCGTGGCCTTTCTCGCCGACTGGACTTACCATGCACATATTGCAGTGCATTGTGGGACGCTAAAGCTCTAATCGTTAACTAAAAGAATAATGGAAAAGAGCTTCGATTCCCAAATGAGAAGCCAAGAAGTATTTCAATAGAAGTTATTGCCTCACTGCTCTACTGGGAATAAGTGGAAAAGGTTATGAGATTACTGTAGTGTTGTTTTGTTTGTTGTTTGTTTCTTATCCCACTTGGGTGCCAAGCCCACGAGCCCATACGTGCTCATGATTGAAGGGGAAGGAAGCAGCTTCTGTTGTGATGGAGCACCCGTAGGTAGAAGCCTGACTTTGGCTCCGTGACGCTCTTACAGTCATAGGAGACTGGGACATACAGCTTAAAGTGGATTCCGAACCACTACAAACATCCATGGCACCGCCGGGATTCGAACCCGAAACCTGTGGCACCGAGCGCTAGACACTCGGCCTTTCAGGTCCCAAATTTGCCAACGGCACGCGGTGTTCCCAGGTGGTCACCCACCCAAGTACTGACCGCGCCCAATGAGGCTTGACTTCGATTACTGTAGTAAATTTATTATACAACGACATTGGCTAGTGTCTTATTAACAATGTAAGAATAACGGATATGTCGTAATTTTTTTTTTCTTCATTTGTAAGTGATTACGATTTTTAGCTGCTTTTAAACTTGCCTACATAAAGCATCCATAAATGTAGATTAGATTTTCTGGATTAACAATATATTTGTAGGGAGTTATTTAAAAAAGCATCAGTGAGGATACGTGGTAAATTAGAGAGAGAGTAAGAAAAGTAACTTGAATGCAAAACACTATAGCAACTTATTTTCCAATCATCAAAGTATGCTAAAAAGTCAGTCGGTAGGGATGGCCTTGAAAGCGCGCGGCGAGTCACGTTGAATCTCTTCAATCGACTTAAAACGGTGTCCCCAGAGTGGTCTTTTGAGTTTAGGGAATAGCCAGAAATCGCACGGTGTGAATACGGTGGTTGTGGAACGATATGGATTTCATTTCTGGCAAAAAAGTCACGAAGAATCGATGCAGTGTGAGCTGGCGCATTCAGTGTTTTCGGCGCTGGTATGTGAGTTTGAGGCCCAAAATGGAATTGACCGATCCTTTTGAGATTCCAACATCAGCAGCAAGGTCTCTAATGGTAAATAGATTGTTTGAAAATAACAAATCTTTAATTTTTTTTGTGTACGCTTCGTCGGTTGAGGGGGATGGTCGACCAGAGGGCTCTTCGACTTCAACGCGTTCTCTGCCTTCTTTGAACTGTTTACATCACTTCTAAAGTTTTGTTTCCAATATAGGAATGCTAACTGGACTTGCCCTGCACATATTGCAGTGCATTGTGAGACGCTAAAGCTCCAATCGATAACTAAAAGAATAATGGAAAAGAGCTTCGATTCCCAAATGAGAAGCCAAGAAGTATTTCAATAGAAGTTATTACCTCACTGATCTACTGGGAATAAGGGGAAAGGTTATGAGATTATTGTACATATATTGTACAACGGCATTGGCTAATGCCTTATTAACAATGTAAGAATAACGGATATGTTAGTGAATTTGGTTACATTTTTTTATTTGTAAATAATTAAGATTTTTTAGCTGATTTCCTGTTTGCATACATAAAGCATTCATAAATGTAGATTAGATTTCCTAGATTAACAATATCAAATACATTTAAGAGAGTTATTTAAAAAAGAATAAGTGCGTTTACGGGGTAAATGAGAAAGAATAAGAGAAAAAACTGTATGCAAAACACTATGAATAATTTAATTTCACATAGCAATGGTTCATATGTCATTATAAAGGAAACATTTTATGATTACCATCATAATTAATTATAAATAACCATTATTCTAGCAAGTATAAATTTTTAAAGGGGACAAATTAAATAAGAACGTACTTACAATATTTTTTTACAAATAAAATGCTAAATATATATGTAAAACAAATAAATTTATCTGGTTTTCTGTGTATATTACTTAAATCTTACAACTTATAACTGTTAAATACTTAATTATTTAATTTGTTTCTTTATTTATTATATTTTTCTCTCGTTTTTAGTCAAAAATTGCAAAAAATTCTGATCAATCATTTTTTAAATACCATATCTTTTATTGCCATCAGATGGCGCCAATCTCAAAACACTGACTGGCGCTATCTAAATGTGCCATTTGTTATTTTTTTTGTAAAAAAAAGACAAATATATTTATTGTTTTGACTGGATAAGTTTTTAATTTACTTTAAGAACCAACCCGATTATATTCTATAATTTAATTGGAAATTCTTAATAAAAAAATATTGGAATTTCTTGAATAAGTATGATTATTTTATTCAATCAAATTATATTATATCAAGCGAATTATCTAATGTCTCAATTCTGCACCAATATTTTTACTAATAAATTTTCCCGAAACTAAAAGTGTTTTACTTTGTGCAACCGAAAAAAGTTGGTTGTTACATTATAAATAATTAAATATTCTTTCTTATTTCGTATGGGAGATAAAAACGTTGTTTTCTATTCTGATGTCAATGGTTCAATGGAAGCTTTCAAAAACATGGCCCTTCACATGGCAGTTATTCATAGATTAATCAAAAACAAGTCTCAAGGCAATATTGCTGAAAAATATGTGCAATTTTATGAAACATGCAATATTTATGAAAAAACCTTACAAAAATTAGAATTATATGTTGATGTACTACAACAAGTGCAACTGTCATATTTGTTGTAATTTAAAAGTAGTAGCCTCAGGGTGCGACAGTAGATCTACCCCCACCCTGGTGCATCCTGGGAACGTCCTAGGTGGCTAAAGGATCTACTATTATCAGCATGCAGCAAAGGTCCAAGAGTGATCACCGTCGTGGGACTTCGTGTAGGTTGTGTGTCTTACAATGGAAAACAGATTGCCTGTCTCTATCTAAGATAGTGGAGATACAACATTCTTTTGCCAGCTGCAATGTTGAGACTTGAAATGGGCTACGACTGTTTGGCGAGCCATCTGCACCGAATTGGCATTTTTGATAGCCCGAATTGCCCGCTCTGTGGGAAAGACGACATCGTGGGCAGACACCCTATAACAGCATTCCCGGATTTGCGGGAATCTGGAAATCATTAAGGAATCTATGATAAAAAAAAAGCATTTAAATTAATATCCTACTTCGTTATACAGCAATTTATCACAAACGCAGCATTTTATATTAACATCAAATCAATAGGACACTCGATTTTATGAAAAACACTTACGAAAATTTGAAACAAATGTTGATGTACAGCAAGAACTACTGGCATATTTGTTGTAATTTAAAAATAGTAGCTCAGGGTGCGACTGTAGATCTACCCCCACCCTGGTGCATCCTGGGAACGTCCTAGGCGGCTAAAGGATCTACTACTATCGGCATACAGCAAAGGTCCAAGGGCGATCACCTTCGTGTAGGCTAAGTGTCTTACAATGGAATACTGACGGCCTGTCCCAAACTGAGATAGTGGAGATTCAACATTCCTTTGTCAGCTGCAATGTTGAGACTTGAAATAAGCTATGAATGTTTGGCGAGACATCTGCACCACAATGAGATTTTTGATAGACCAAATTGGCCGCTCTATGCGAAAGACGACATCATAGACAGACACCCTATAACAGCATTCCCGGATTTGCGGGAATCTGGAAATCATTAAGGAATCTATGATAAAAAAAAAGCATTTAAATTAATATCCTACTTCGTTATACAGCAATTTATCACAAACGCAGCATTTTATATTAACATTGATTTTGATTATTGAAACATTGATTGATTTATTATGAAACATTGATTTTATATAAACATTGATTGACGAAAACCAAAAAGAAATTTTTTTTATTAATTACATGTAGATTTTATAAAAATATTTTAACATATTTTTAAAAAAAGTGTAGTTTAAAAATTTAAATCATTTTTTTAATTCTCTTTATCTCATCAAAGCACTAGCATCCTACGAAAAAGCACTTTGACTTCTTTGTCATAGATGTCAAGGTGTTATAAGAAATTTTAATCTGTAATAAATCCTTCCCATGAACTTCCAAAGACATGAACGAATCATCCGAATCCTCGGTACAAACAAAAAAACCTTTAAGAAATATAATTCCTCTTTGAAAGACTAAAAAAAACAGAAAAACCTTTTTTTTTAAAGAAATAATAAAGGATTTTTCTTTATACACACGTTGAAAATTCCTCACTATTCAAGCGAATTTCTCGAGCCTCCAGCGATAAGACAACGAAAAGTGTTTTCGGCGAGAGTAGAAAGCTACAATTTCGAATAAAACCTGCATTTTTTTTTTTTTTTTTTTTCCTTTTAAGCAGTCAGAGAATTGAAATCGAGAGACGGAGACTTTCTTTGTTTCAGATTGAGTTTTAAAGACGCTACAGAAGACAAAACCTCTGAAGAAAGAAATAAAATGAAGCGTTTGAGGAATGGACCAGAATAAAACAAATTGACTTTTGACAGGTTGGCATGTTTTCTTTTGGTAAGGGAATCTAAAAAGGCTTTGGAATAAATTTGAGTTACATTTACGGCATTTATGATTTTTATTTTGAGGGATTTAAATGGAGTAAGGTGAAATGATATTTAAATAAATAAACTCATGTAATGCAAAATTATATAGGGCCTGATGGCCGAGTGACTAGAATTTTGGCCATGGATGCCACAGATTTCGAGTTAGAGTTCCGGCTGTGCCATAGATGTTTGTAATTATACCCAACCCCCCTTAAATCGCAGTTCACGGTCGAATATAACTGTGGATTCTTGGGCATAGGGGTTGACAACCCTATCCCCTAAAAAGAAAACGTATCCTGTCTCGAAATCTGCCAGTAGGCGCTTCCCAAATGGCACTATTGTACAAACATCTATGGCACAGTCAGTACTCAAGCCCAAAACCTGTGATACCGAGCGCTAGTCACTCGACCATCCGGACTCTATATTATATTATTATATAGGACCCACATGCAAAAATTATTAAGGCGTCTGATATAAAAAAGGCATTTAAATTAATATCCTATTTAGTTATAAGGCAATTTATCACAAACACGGCATTTTATATAAACATCAATTTACAAAATCAAGAAATATTTTTTTTATTAATTACATATAGCTTTTATATAAGTGTATATATATATATATTTTTTTTTTTATTTTGAAAAGTGTCGGTTAATAATTTAAATCTTTTTTATATCTCTTTTTTATCTTATCAAAAGCATCATACGAAATATTATGTTGACTTCTCTGTTATACGTTGACTTGTCATATATAAGTTGAATTATTTGTCTCTCTGTGCTGACTCTCTATTATATGTGTTTTGTTGTTTCTTATCCCACTTGGCTGGCCAAGCCCACAAGCCCATATGGACTCATGATTGAAGGGGAAGGAAGCAGCTTCTGTTGTGATGGAGCACCCGTAGGTAGAAGCCTGACTTTTGCTCCGTGACGCTCTTACAGTCATTGAAGACCGGGACCTACGGCTTAAAGTGGATTCCGAACCACTACAAACATCCATGGCACCGCCGGGATTCGAACCCGAAACCTGTGACACCGAGCGCTAGACACTCGGCCATTCAGGTCCTAAATTTGCCAACGGCACGCAGTGTTCCCAGGTGGTCACCCACCCAAGTACTGACCGCGCCCAATGATGCTTGACTTCGGTGATCTAACAAGAACCGGTATATTCAGCATGGTACGGCCGTTGGCCTATTATATGTCAAGGTGTTATAGGAAATTATTTATGTTATCTATCAGAATACGCTCCGTATCATGAATCATGAACGAATCATCCGAATCGGTACAAATAAAAACCCTTTTAGAAAGATATTTCCTCTTTTTTTTTTTTTTTTAAATAGTAAAAGATTTCTCTTTGTAAGCACGTTGAAAAGTCCTTTTGATTCAAGAGAATTGTTGGAGTTTCCAGCAATAAGACAGCAAAGAGGATTTCGGTGAGAGAAGAAAGCTATCATTTTGAATAAAACATTCATTTTTAGTTTTTCTTCCTTTTAAGCAGTCAGATAATTGAAATCTAGAGACGGAGACTTTCCTTTTCTTCAAATTGAGTTTTAAGAAGACACTCAAAAAGGAAACAACAGCTGGAGTACGAAATAAAATGAAGTGTTTTGGGATTGGGCCGGAGTAAAACAAGTTGATTTTTGACAGGTTGGCATGTTTTCATTTGGTAAGGGAATACAAGAAGGTTTTGGAATTAATTTGACATTTTGATTTCCGACATTTAGGATTTTTATTTTTGTGGAATTTAAATGGACAAAGTGGAAATGATATTTAAATAAATAGACCTATGTAGTACAAATGGAGACCTGATGACCGAGCAACTAGAACTCTAAAGCTCGGGTCTATACACTTTGGATTCGGGTCGAGTTCGTTCATTTGGATTTTTAGTTTGAGTAATTTAAATGATTGATTATTATTGGTTTGTCTCTTGACGGTCATTTTGTGCACACGATGGTTAAACAGACCGTGGCGTACAATTTAAAGTGGGTTCTGAACCAATACAAACATCCATGGTACCGCTGGCACTCAAACCCGAAACTTGTAGCGCCGAGCACCAGAGCGCTTTTCACTGCGCTATCAGGCCCCATATTACATTATTCATCATCATCATTAGCACAGCAGCCCAAGGGGGGCCACAAGCGTATACCTACTGGCATAATTCGAGACATGATATTTTTTTTTCTTTTTAAGTTGTAGGCTTATCACCCCTCTCTAACTACCCTAACTACGCTCTACGCTCTATAGTCATATCAGATTTGGACATATAGTATAAAGTAGATTCCGAACCTGTACAAATAACCATGATACCACCTGGACTTGAACGCGAAACCTGTGTCACCGAGCGCCAGAGAGCCAATCAGTCGGCCATCAGGCCCCTATATCACATTGTTACAATATGCAAAAATTATTAAGGATCTAATATAAAAAAGCATATAAATTGATATCCTATTTCTTTATACTGCAATTCATTACAAACGCTGCATTTTATGGAAACATTAATTTCAAAAAATCAAGAAAAGATAT
The DNA here is from genome assembly GCA_021605075.1 of Caerostris darwini. NCBI lineage: Eukaryota > Metazoa > Arthropoda > Arachnida > Araneae > Araneidae > Caerostris > Caerostris darwini. Next base: position 8,843 of record BPLQ01007253.1, on the reverse strand, counting down.
CTTTTATTAATTACATGTAGATGTTGTATAATTATTATCAACATCTTTTATTTTTTAAAAGTGTCATTTAAAAATTTAAATCCTTATTTTATAATTCTTTTTATCATATCAAAAGCACCAGCTACATACGAAACAGTAGATTGTTTTCTCTGTTATACATTGACTTGTTATGTATTATATATGTTGACTTCTCTGTTATACATTGATTTATTATACGTTAACTTATCCATCTCTATACGTTGAATCTTTATAGGTCAAGGTGTTACAGGAAATTCTTTATGTTATCTGTAAAAAATCCCTCCCATGAACTTCCAAAGACATGAATGAAACCATCCGAATCCTCGGTACAAACAAAAACTCTTTTAGAAAGATCTTTCCTCTTTGAAAGACTAAAAAATAACAGAAATCTTTTTTTTTTAATAGAAAAAGATTTTCCTTTGTACGCACGCTGAAAATTCCTTTCTATTCAAGAGAATTGCTGGAGTTTCTAGCGATAAGACGGCGAAGAGGTTTTCGGTGAGAGAAGAGAGCTACCATTTTGAATAAAACATGCATTTATTTTTATTTTTCGTCCTTTTAAGCAGTCAGAGAATTGAAATCCAGAGACGGAGACTTTCTCTTGCTCAAATTGAGTTTCAAACACACTGAAAAAAGACAAAAAACAGCCGAAGTAAGAAATAAAAATGTAGCGTTTTGGGAATGGACCAGAGTAAAAGAAATTGACTTTTGACGGGTTGTCATGTTTTCTTTTGGTTAGGGAATATGAGAAGGTTTTGGAATAAATTTGAGCTACATTTCGGCATTTAGGATTTTTATTTTGAGGAATTTAAATGGAGAAAGTGGAAATGATATTTAAATAAATAGACTTATTCAATAGAGAAATATATAGTTGCGCCTTTGACGCTTTGGCCTACGTTGCCACAGATTTCAAGTTAGAGTCCCGGCTGTGCCGTTGATCTTTCTAATGATTCCTGATCCCCTTTAAATCGTAGTTCACGGTCAAATATGATTGTGAATCCTTGGACATAGGGATTGACAACCCTACACCTTAAAAAGAAAACGTATCCTGCCTCCTCGACAGCCTATCCTGTATCCTGACAGCCTCTCCTGCCTATCCTGTAGTGCCTTTTCGACATTTATGATTTTATTTTGTGGAATTTAAATGAAGAAGGGTGAAATCATATTTAAATAAATAAATTCATGTAATACAAAAGTAAATAGGACCAGATGTCAGAGTGGCTAGCGCTTTGGCCCTCGGTGCCATGTTATTTTGAGTTAGAGTCTAGGCTGTGCCATAGATGTTTGTAATGATTGTCAATCCCCTATAAACCGTAGTTCCCGATCTAATATGACTGTGGAGCTTTGGACATAGGGGTTGATAAACCTACACCTAAAATGAAAGCGTATCCTGCAAATAGTCATTTCCCAAATAACAGTACTGCATTCTTAAAAGAAAATGATATGATGCGATAAATGATATGATAAATGTGTGAACCTGAAGCCTGTGGTACCAATAACCAGAGCTCTAGAAAATTGTCGATCATGGCCGTATTTTTTACAGGATGGTATTTTCAATCCTACCTCCGACTGCCATAATATACCAGGACCAAATGTTTAAATTGGATTTCGAACCACTGCAAGCGTCCATGACACCACCGGAACTCGAACCTGAAACCTGTGGTACCGAGCACCAGAGCGGTTGCCACCCGACCAGTCAGGCCCTAAGGGGAAACCATCCCGCACTTGCGTATTGTACTGGAAAAAACTTGGAAACCTTCCAACAGATAGTCTGACTAACAGCAAAATTCTGAATGTCCCAAATGCCATCTACTCGCCTAGTTTTTGAAGCAGTGCTTATAGCAATGCCGTCAGCGAATTGAACCTCAGCTCTACCGCTCGCCATCGCCATACGTTACCACTGAGCCACAAGTTGGGTTGCCTTCTTTCTTATAGATGTCAAGGTATTATGAACAATTTTTTATGTTGTCTATAAAAATCACTCCCATGAACTTCTGAAGACACGAACGAACCATCCGAATCTTCGATAGAAACACAAATCCTTTTAGAAAGATCTTTCCTCTTTGAAAGACTAAAAAATAACAGAAAAAAACCTTTTTTTTTTTTTTTTTTAAAGTAGTAAAAGATTTTCTTTGTTCACAAGTTGAAAATTCCTCTCTGTTCAAGTGAATTGCTTGAAGCCCCCAGCGATGAGACAGCGGAGAGGTTTTCGGTGAGAGAAGAAAGCTGCCATTTTGAATAAAATATCTAATTTTATTTATTCTTCATTTAAGCAGTCAGAGAATTGAAATCTGGAGACGGGACTTTCCTTTGTACAGATTGAGTTTTAAGACGTTACAAAAGAAAAAAAACCGCTGAAGGAAGAAATGAAATGAAGCGTTTTGGGGATTGGAGCAGAGTAAAACAAGTTGACTTTTGACAGGTTGTCATGTTTTCGTTTGATAAGGGAATATAAGAAGGTTTTATGAGTTACATTTTTGACATTTAAATAAATAAACTCATGTAATGCAAACGTATATGGGACCTGATGGCCGAATGACTGGCGCTCGGGGCCACAGAATTGGGGTTCTAATCCGGGGTGCCATAGATATTTGTAATGGTTTGCAATCCATTTTAAACCATAGGTTCTCGTCTAATACAACTTTTACAGAGTTGTAGACTTAGAGCTGACAACTCTACCCCGTATCCTGTCCCGAAATCTGCAGTAGGCCCATCATGGGGCTTGGGGGAATAAAGAACAAGAAACAAAAATTTTTCAACAAGAAATAAATTAATATGAAATTTAAATCCGTTCTTAAGAATCAAAATGATTAAATTTTTAATATTGTCACCATAATCGGCGACCTTATTTATGTACCACATGAATATAGAGCCTTATATTGCCTAGTTTCTTAAGATAAAACATGTCTAGATTTAATATAGCTAATTCGTTTTTTTTTTTTAGAAAAGATACCGAAAAAAATACTACGTGACAATAATGAACCGCTGGAAAACCTTTATATGGAATCCTGCAAATGATTATGAAAATCATCATCGTCATCTTCATTGGCGCAACAGCACCATGGTGTGCCAAGCCCATCTGCGTACTGGAAGGTAGGGTTGTCAACTCTACTGCCATAATAAACAAGACCTACATTTGAAAGTAGGTTCCAAATCCCTACAAACATCCATGGCAACTCCGGAACTCGAAACCGAAACCTGTGGCACCGAGAGCTAATCACTAGTTCATTGTTTATTGCTCAGCCATTACTTACATTATTGCCAAATACAAAAATTATTAAGGAAACAAATATAAAAAAATGGACTTAAGTTATTACCCTACTTCATTATACTGCACTTCACACAAACAAGGCATAATATGTAGACATCCATCTTGAAATTCAAGGAAGATATTTTTTTATTTACATGAAAATTTAACTATTTTGACTATTTTTTATGTGTACTTGAATATTTAAATCATACTTTTATAACTCTTTTTATCTTATCAAAAGCACTAGCATCATAGAAAGCAGTACGTTGGCTCGTTATATCTATATACGCTGACTCTCTATTATATGTCAAGGTGTTATAGGAAATTTTATTATCCATCAGAAATCACACCCATGAACTTCCAAAGACATGAACGAATGATTCAAATACTTTATGTTATCTATAACAAATCACTCCCATGAACTTCTAAAAACGTGAACGAATCAACCGAATCGAATTCACAAACAAAAACTCTCTTAGAAAGATATTTCTTCTTTGAAAGAATTAAAAATAACAGAAAAACCTTTTTTTTTTTTTTAAAAAAAAAAAGTAAAAGATTTTTCTTTGTTCACAAGTTGAAAATTTCTTTCTATTCAAGCGAATTCCTCGAGGAGCCCCAAGCGATAAGACAGACAAGTGGTTTTCGGTGAGAGAAAAGAGATACAATTTTGAATAAAACATCTATTTTTTGTTTTTCGTCCTTTTAAGCAGTCAGAGAACTGAAAGACGGAGACCTGCTTTTGTTCAAATTGAGTTTAAAGACGCTACAAAAGAAAAAACCCAACTAAGTAAAAAAAAATAAAGCGTTTCGGGATTGGAACAGAGTAAAATAAGTTGACTTTTGGCAGGTTGTCATGTTTTCTCTTGGTAAGGGAATAGAAGAAGGTTTTGGATTAAATTGTTACATTTCTGACATTTAGGAATTTTGTGGAGAAAATTTAAAAGGAATTCCATTTAAAGGAATTTAAATGGAGAAAATTGAAATGATATTTAAATAAATCAACTCATGAAATTCAAATGTACACTAGGTACCTGATGGACACACCTCGAATGAAAAGCGCTCAGGCACGCTCGGAGCACTGTCAGTTCGGATTACGTGAAGTCGAGTTGTATATGATTTTTGTCAAGATGCCGCCACTAAGAGTTTTAGTTCGAGAAAGGTGTGTTTTAATATTTAAAGGTCATACTTTTATACATATCCTTTCTCATAACTTATCAAAATCAACTGCATCATATAAAGTCGCTACAAGACTGAGGGACACTGACAGAACAAACCCCGCTGGACGACCTCTAGTTCTCACCAGTCAAGGTATTATAGGGAATTTTATTATCCATCAAACATCCATGGATAACATCCAAATGAGTTTAGACAAGCCACAGGTGTGGCCGTTTCAAATACTTTTCGTATGAGGCCCATTATCTATTACAAACGTTCGGCGGCCCATGAAGCCTTCGATTACGAAAACCAACAAGAATCGCCTTCGATGGGCCAAAGACCACCGTACTTGGACTCTGGATGACTGGAAAACCCGTCCTTTGGAACGAGTCACGATTTCCCTTTTCCGTTCCGATGGACGTGTTTGGCTATGGCGTTTACCAAGAGAACGCCTTTTGCCTAAAAAACAGTGTTTTTCCCAACTTAAAGTTTAGTGGAGGAGAATTGATGGTATGGGCTGTTTCTCCTGGTATGGGGCTGGCCCACTGGTGAATGTTGATGATGGATGAATGCCGATAGATACTGTGATATTCTCGACAATCATGTCCTTCCTCCTTGTGGGAAATACGGTATGGATGATTTGGTATCAAACGACAACGCAATATTTTTGTTTTTCGTCAAGCAGTCAAAGGATTGAAAACAACGTTAAACGCATGAGTTTCTTTCGTTCAGAGAGATTTTAAATTGAACATCTCTGGTTAAAAAAGGTCTGAATTAAGAAATAAATGAAGCGTTTTGGGATTGGACCAGAGTAAAACAAGTTGACTTTTGACAGGTTGTCTTTTCTTTTGGTAAGGGAATCTAAGAACATTTTCGAATAAATTTCAGTTGCATTTCTGACATTTAGGATTTTTATTTTGAAGACTTTAAATGCAGAAAGGGGAAATGATATTCAAATAAATCAACTTATGGCATATAAATTTTTATGGGAGCTGATGGCCTAGTGGCTAGAACTCTGGCAGTTGGGCCGACATACTTCGGGATCAAGTCTGGGTTGTGCCATGGTTGCTATGGTTGTTTTGGAATCCAGTTTAAACCGCAGGTATTAATCTAACATCACTGTAGGGAGTAGGGCTGACAACCCTACCCCGTAAAACGAAAACATATCCTGTCTAGAATTGTCAGTTCAACGATGAGAAAATAGCAAAAACAGTTAACATTCTCAATATAACAGTGAGAAAAATAGTAAGTTAAAATTATCTGCACAAAAATGAGAAAACTAATAAGTGCAGTTAAAATTGCCAATGCAGCAATGAGAGAAATAATAAGTACGATTAAAATTCTCGTACAACGATTAGAAAAATAACAAATACAGTTAAAATTCTCAGTACAGCGATTAGAAAATTAGCAAATACAGTTAAAATTATCAGTACAGTGATTAGAAAAATAACAAATACAGTTAAAATTCTCAGTACAGCGATTAGAAAAGTAACAAATACAATTAAAATTCTCACTGCAGCGATTAGAAAAATAGCAAATGCAGTTAAAATTCTCAGTACAGAGATTAGAAAAATAACAAATACTGTTAAAATTCTCAGTACAGCGATTAGAAAAATAACAAATACAGTTAAAATTCTCAGTACAACGATTAGAAAAATAACAAATACAGTTAAAATTCTCAGTACAGCGATTAGAAAAATAACAAATACAGTTAAAATTCTCAGTACAGCGATTAGAAAAATAACAAATGCAGTTAAAATTCTCAATACAGCGATTAGAAAAATAACAAATACAGTTAAAATTCTCAGTACAACGATTAGAAAAGTAACAAATGCAATTAAAAATTCTCACTGCAGCGATTAGAAAAATAGAAAAACAGTTAAAATTCTCAGTACAGCGATTAGAAAAATAACAAATACAGTTAAAATTCTCAGTACAGCGATTAGAAAAATAACAAATACAGTTAAAATTCTCAGTACAACGATTAGAAAATAACAAATGCAGTTAAAATTCTCGTACAGCGATTAGAAGAATAACAAATGCAGTTAAAATTCTCAGTACAGCGATTAGAAAAATAACAAATGCAGTTAAAATTCTCAGTACAGCGATTAGAAAAATAACAAATGCAGTTAAAATTCTCAACACAACAATGAGAAAAATGGTAAATAGTTAAAAATGTTGTCTGCTAGTGCTCTGGTGCTCGGTACCACAGGTTTCGGGTCCGAGTCCCGACAGTGCCATGGTTGTTTGTAGGGGTTCGGAATTCACTTTAAATCGTAGGATCCCCGATCAGGATCGTAGAGCGCTGAGGGGGTATTGTTACTCCGCGTCCGTAGCTTATCTTCAAGCTATACGCACCTCCTGAGTTGTGCTAAGTGAGTAACGTCAGTGCAGCACTTGCCTTAAGGCATCCAATACAACTGTCTGAGCGTTTGCCAGCTTCATTTGAACAAAAAAAAATGAGAAAAATAGTAAGTTGCATTGCTGAGTGCAACAATGAGAAAAATAGTAAGTATAGTTGCAATTATCACTACAACACTGAGAAAAATGGCGAATAGTTAAAAATTTCAATAGAACAATAATAAGTACAGTTAAAATTATCAGTACAACAAGGAAAAATATAATAAGTATTAATATTTTTAAATACATTTATTTCATAAGCGTCTTTTCTAAATTATAACTACAATAATATGGTTTAAGATATTTTACAAAATGTAATAAATCCAGTAAATATTCTGGTTGATCATGTAGTATGATAAAGGAATTTCACACAAATGACGAGATATTGCGATTTTTTAATATGAGCAACAGAATACTGTAGTACTGTAAAATACATTTCAAAAAGTTAAAATGCCTGAAAATAGGAAGCATTCAGTAACTTTAAAAAGAACTATGAGATACGATTAAAATTTTAATTTAGTTGCTAAGTAAAGTCTAGTTACAAAACAAAAAGATTTTCATCGTGTTTCGTTTGCAAAAAAAAAATTGTCATGCATTTCCATTCATTAAAAAAAGGAAAACAAGTTTATTTCAAAAAAGAAACAATTTTTAAAGCTGAACCTTTTTACTGCATCAGGTGGTAAAAAAGGAACAAAGTTTTCGTAAGGTAGCAAAATTAAATTGTTTTAACTTTTAAAAAGCTTGTTTTTCAGTTTCAGTATAACAAACTGGTTTCTAAAAGAATAAAGAATTAAAGACTCGACTTGACTAGATCTAATTACAAACATTTCATCGTAAATGAAAGTTTTTTAGCTCAATGTTAATCAAATCGGAACTAGCGTATTAATTTAGCTAGTTAAATGTCAATTGTTTAATTTAATTGTTAGTTAGTGTGTTAATTAAATCGCAACTAGCATGTTAATTAAGCGATACAATAGATAATTGTTAATTTGTTAGTCAGTGAGTTAATTAAATCCCATCTAGCGTGTTAATTAAGCGATTTAATACTTAATTGTTAATTGAGAATTTAATTGTTAATTAGTGTGTTAATTGAATCTCAACTAGCGTCTTAATTAAACGATTTAATATTTAATTGTTAATACACTAACTTACGTGTATTAATAATATCGTAACTAGCGTGTTAATTAAGCGATTTATTAGATAATTGTTAATTTGTTAGTCAGTGTGTAAAATAAATAGCAACTACCGTGTTATTTAAGCGATTTAATAGTTAATTGTTAATTTAATTGTTAGTTAGTGAGTTAATTAAATCCCATCTAGCGTGTTAATAAAGCGATTTAATACTTAATTGTTAATTGAGAATTTAATTATTAGTTAGTGTGTTAATTAAATATCAACTAGCGTTTTAATTAAACGATTTAATAGTTAATTGTTAATGCGCTAACTAACGTGCATTAATTAAATCGCAACTATCGTGTTAATTAAGCTATTTAATAGTTAATTGCTAATTTAATTGTTAGTTAGTGAGTTAATTAAATCCCATCTAGCGTGTTAATTAACCTATTTAATACTTAATTGTTAATTGAGAATTTAATTGTTAGTTAGTGTGTTAATTAAATCGCAACTAGCATCTTAATTAAAAGATTTAATAGTTAATTGTTAATACACTAACTAACGTGCATTAATTAAATCGAAACTAGCGTGTTAATTAAGCGATTTAGTTGTTAATTGTTAGTTAGTGTGTTAACTAAATCTCGAATGGCGCAATTAGCATGCAACAGAGCTCAGCTTTGAATCCGATGAAGGCATTCGTTGCGGTTTCTACCCTCAGAGGAGACTTAGTGGCGATTGTGTCAACATGTGAAAATCATTTCGCATTGATAGGCAAGCTGCTTGGTGGGAGTTTCCAGGTATTTTCCCATATGACATATAAATTCTCCTTCTTCTCCTTCATTGGCGCCACAGCCCCATGTTTGGCCAAGACCGTCTGCTTATTGGCATATTTCGAAACATATGGGGG
>BPLQ01007250.1:0-15976 GCA_021605075.1 Caerostris darwini | reverse complement strand
ATTTTTTTATACATTGCCTTTCACTACTTTGGCTATCATAAAATAAACATATTTTGCAAAATTGCGATGAATCTCACGAGCCGGAAAAATGCTCAAGGTGATCCGCGGGTTGGCCACTTCTGATTTAATCTATAATGCATCGTATGCAAAGTAATACAATACGTTTCGTTTTTCAACTGTGGATATTATGGAAAAAATTGGCATCCTCAATTTGCCAAACACTTAAATTTCCCTGTATTTCCAGAAAATTATTTAAAAAAAATATTTTGCACTTATATTCCCTCAAATAATAAATTACTAATAATTTTTTTTTAAATTAATGAATATTAAAAAAAAAATCTTGAATATTATGCTACATTATTTATGAAGTGTGCCATCAAACATGCAATTTTCATTTTAAAATAGCCAATAGCTATTTGGTATAGAGATTATGTATTGTGTATTTCAATATATTATGCTGATTTACAGTTTAAAATACACAGTGAGCCTTGTCAAAGCCGATACTCGCCAATACGATATTCCAAATATTCTAATTTGGTTCGGTTAGTTACTCAACGGTGATTTTGTGTGCACTTTAGGTTAATTAAACCGGGACCTAGAGTTAAAGTGGATTTCGAACCACTCAAAAATATCCATAACACTTTCAGGATTCGAACATTAAGTCTGTACCAAAACCAGAGCGCGAGTCAATTGGCCATCAATGAAAAGAAGAGAGATTAAGGCGATGACTTCATTCCGTCACTCTTCAATATCGCTCTCTGGTGCAAATCAAACGAGACAGGGATATTTGAAAAATATCGATAGAATATATCCTTCTCCAACCATAGGAAAATATTGACAATGGATCGTGAAAAATTCGGAATTTTTCTTCTTTATTAGCGCAACTGTCCATAGGTGGTCCAAAGTCTTCTGCCTAATGGCAGATTTCGAGACAGGAGAAGTTTTCTTTTTTACAAGGTAGAGTTGTCAGCCCCACCCCAACAGTCATATTAGACTACGAATTACAGTTTAACGTGGATTCCAAACCGCTGACAAACAACCATGCCACCACCAGGATTCAAAACTGAAGCCTGTGGTACCAAAGGCCAGAGCCAACAGACCACCCAAATATTCTGAGGAATTTGGCGACGAGTCATTTTTCCTGTTAACCTAAAACTCTTGTTATCCACTTTGCATCCTGGGTTATGTCTCATTTTCACATTTTGTTCCCCAATTTTCCACAGCTTTTTATTTGCATGCATTAATTTAATTAAAAAATATTTTTTATATTAATATTGATATATCTTTTTTTACTCTTAATTAAAATTGTACATGCGTGCTATTATAAATTAACGAGTGTAGAATTATTCGTGAATTAATTCTTTTAAAAATTAGAAATAATTTATTCAATTAAGTTATCTAATTAATTAATAGGCTGCAATATTACCCTTAATTTTACGTTGTAAGACTAATTCCAAAAAAATAAGACCGCATTGCAGAAATTCACTTTGTTGCAAACTTATTATATGATATTGATTTTTTTTAAAAAACCTCGGAGACAAAGATTTTCTGAATACAGACTTAAAATAGATAAATATTATAATTTTATGACTGGACTTATTTAGTTTTAAAAATATGATTTTTAAACAATAGAAAGTTACGTAAAACATTTTAAAAAATTATGAATGTTTAGAAATCTACCAGCAATCAAAATAATTTAACAAAGAAATTTATTTTCTTAGGATATCTGGTCGTTTTAAATATTCTGACAAATATTTTTATTCGTTTAAATTGATAAAAAATTTTAATTATTATTTTAAAATCACTATAAAGCAGCAAACTTTATTATTTCCTAGTATATAATAAGTTTAATAAGTTAAATTGTATAATAATTAACGATAATAACTCTTATCTAAATATTTAATATCTCATTTGAAACAAAAAAAATGTTAACTAGCTATTAAAAATATTCCGATTGTAATGAAATTGTGATTACAAATGAGTGTTACTAATGAAATAATTTTATAATTTCGCTTGGAATTCTAGCAATTTTAATCTCATATATTTAGAAACATTTCTTATTTTGTATTTAATATAAGCGATAATGGGAAACTATAACATGTTATTTGCTCTTTAAGAATTATAAAGGAACATATTTATTTAAACAGTAGTTTGGAAAAATATTAATATTTTCAGTATTATTGCTATGTATATGTTTATAAATAGTGATAATACAAGTCGACTTATAAAAGAAGCTGACATTTGAAAAAAAGTTTAAACAGAATAGAAGTTCTTGGCCCAATAGTAAATTAGCATTAATGCAAGTATTTACATACATCTATATTTCCCTTGTGGATCCGGGTGAGAATAACCCCACTCTAACCTATGCATGTCGTAAAAGGAGACTGAAATGGGTACCTAGTGTCCGGAGTATAACTGGGTGGGGTAAAGTCAGATTTGTCCCTTTGGTTGCCCCGTGTCTCTGTGCCGCAACATAAAGGACGAAAATAAGCTGAATATTTTAGCCATAAACATGACTCATCAACGGTTTCATGAACTTGGCATAGATGTTGTTGTCTGTGGTATTAGAAAAAACAAAACATCTGAAAAACACAAACTATTACTGCGAAATCAACATAAAACTACTTTGAGAATCTAACATTTTATTGGTGAATTAAAATTAGATATATTATAACCTATACAGAAAAAAATATACATAATTATAAAAATTATTTATGATACTGTAAAACAATTTTAGGCAGTTTAACAACTCCAGTCAAATTTTAAAAATACATTAAAAACTATTTTCAGTTTAAAAAATACTTACGCTGCATTAAATATAATGTTTGTCTTTTACTTAAAAAAAGACTATTTATTTATCCAATTTATGTTAAATTTTACACAGTTGAATCTGCTTCAATACATTTTTAACTGAAACATGCAGTATGATCTGGGCTTAATACAAAGATAATTATTATTTTTTTAAATTTCATTATTGTGCATAAAAATATTGCAAGAAACTGTAGCAAGGAAACACATTTTTATATTTCTGAAATTACAATGAACAACCAACTTTTTTTTATTATTACCATGATAATTGTGTTAAGAATGGTATTTCCCCCTGCGAGAGATTTTCTAATTTGTTTTCAGATTCGTTAGACATGTCCTCAGGAGTTGTAGTTCAGCCCTCGGACGAGCAGATAATTCTGTGACACAAGTCAACATATGTCTTTTCAAACCACGCTTGTACTTATATACTTTTTCACACTTGTCACAAACTTGAGATCTTTCTTCAGAATGTGATTCCTTATGTATGTATAAACGTGACTTGATAGAGAAAGTTCTGCCACATTCTTTACAATTATAAGGAATTTCTCTTGGATGAAATTTCTTATGTTCGTTCAGATATTCCTCTCGAATGAATTTGAATGTTTTCCCAAATTCTTCACAAAAATGACTCACTTCTTTTGTATGAATTTTTTTATGCCTGTTCAAAATGATAATTTGATTGAATGTCTTGCTGCAGGTTCCACAAAATAACGGTTTCTCTCCTATATGAGTCCTCTCGTGTCTTTCCATATCCCTTTTAGACGGGAACGCCTTTCCACAGAATCCACACTGGTGACGCCTTTTCAGATGTTCTTTAGAGAAATGTTCTTTTGAATCTCTTGGAAGTTCGAATTGCTTCCCACATTTGATGCATTTGAATGATTCCTCAGGTGGTTTCGTATCCGAAGAAGATATATTGAAGATTTTGCAAGTCGAATTAATTTAAAAAACTGAAATTTTAAAAGCGTGTATGCCAAATGCAGTTATCACTCGTAATTTTTAGGCATTTATTGAACATAGTTCTAAGCACCCTTTTCTAGTTCAAAATTTTTTGTTGCCAATTTTTTTTACAATATTTTTTTGTTTGTGAAAAGCCTTATTTTTTACAAAACACGCACTACATCACCGATGTTAAGCGTCGATTATAAACTTAAATATAGAAAATGCTACGGAATTAATTCAAACTTGTGTGTTGATTTTTATGAACTACTGTCTCAAATTCATAATTTGAGAAAAATTAGTATATACAATCTACATTTTTATGAAAATAAATTAACCGGAGATCCTCAAATTTAAAATTATATAAATTTAATATTTTAGGTAAAAATGATTTGCACAGTTTCCTATGTATTTTAAATTTTTTTTTGCAATTGGTAAATACGAATCAGGTCAATGACAAACTTATGCTGAAAATAAATATATTATACTGAGCCAAAATATAGCAGTTAAATAAGTATATTAAATTGCATAAGATCTCTATGTACCGATCTTATCTTAGCTAAATCCAGAGCTCTAATTTCGATTGTACAGCTAAATCTAATGTACTGAAGTTTGACGTAAATTATTTTTATTTCTCTTAGGTGTTCCATACTTTATTTGAAGTGCCTCATTATCGCTAGAACGAAATAGTTCTGATTATTCAGTTGCATTTACAACAGACATTATTTCATAGATCGGAAACACATTTTGATAATTTCACAAGCCTAATGATTCGTCACATTTATCTTTTTCTTTTTGCAGACTGAACTGCGTTGTTTTGCGTTTATGCAGTAAAAAAACAACAACACCAGATCAAAAGAATAAAGTACGCATCTGTAAAGGAAAACAATCTAATCCAGTTAACAATATAGAAATTGGCTAGTTTTTGAAAATGCAATGAAAATAATTAGACTTAGAATTTAAAAAAAAATGGATTTTTATTTTCCATGGGAACAAAAATTATATAAGCGATTAGATGCATTTGTTCATCGTTAAATTATTCATTTTCTACTAGGTGGAATATTATATAGCATATTCAGCTTTAATCAGGGTGCATCCTAGAAAGAATGTAGAAGATCTACATTACACTTTTATTATGCCATTCTAATTTTGAGTTAACAACCCAACTTGCAATTCTCTGTGAAATTCTTACATAACTTAATTATATGAATGTGTGAACTAAACTAAAATATTATGTTAGATGATTTTATGATGTGCCCCAATTATGTAAAATTTGTTTAGTGTATTTCTCATTACACATGAGCAATGAAAATGAAGGCGTGACATTCAACAACACGAGATAATTGTTAGAAGCTGCTGAGGAAGTTCAATCGGTGTAAAGGGGGCGCTGCTAGTTCCCTTCAGTATATGTTGAGAGATATACCAATAGAGGTTTAGTTTGGTTTGTCGGTCTATGTTAACTTTGTGCACACACCAGGCTACTTAGACAAGGAAACTACAGTTTAGCGTGGATTCCGAACCTCCAACAAACATCCATGCCAATGCCAGGATTAGAATCTGAAGCCTGTGATAAAAACGGTCAGAGCATTAGCCAAAATAGTCAAACATAATTTAACATTTGAGTGATTTATTTGATTATTGCTTTGGAAATGAACGATCGAGTACATTTGGAACGGTTGAGTGTATTTGACTTAAATTACTTCAAAAATGAAGGTTTTACATCTTCATGATTGACAAAGATTTAATTCATTAAAGATAGTTTCTGTATTTTCAAAGAATGTATAGTCCAAGAAAAGTTTGAACAAATATAGTGGAGGGGACAGAACCTCAAATTCGAAATCGTTTAGTTTTTGATGTGAGACTTTCGCTACGTCAGATCATACGTTATCCTGGAGACAAATAAAGCATCTTCTATCCCCGCACACTGGTTCCTATGATAATAAACAGTTGTCTGTTTTACTGTGTATAAATTGTTTGTCTGGGATTTGAAGAGCCAAGTGTCCACATATCACCGCTTCAATGTTTTCACACTTTCACACACCCCGCTTCAATGTTTAAATATGTTAGTCATTGCAATTTTTTTTCTTGGATTTTGTAGGATTAGTATATTTCTTGGGGCCTGATGGCCGAGTGACTAATACTCTGACGCTCGGTGTTGCATCGGGTTCGAGTCCCGGAGGTGCCATGAATGTTTGCAGTGTTTTGAAATCCACTTTAAGACGTAGGTTCTCGTGTCATATGAGTGTAGCATAGTCAAAGAACCCAGCCAGACTTCTACCTTCGATGTTCCATCACAACAGAACTGACCCCTTTCCCTTCATCCATGAGTAGATTACTCATGGGGTGTCCGTCCCACACTACAGGACACTGAGAATTAATTACTCACCGTCAACGATTTTTCGTTCTATTCTTCGGAAAATGTAATACATAATTCTGATTTGATTTTGCTAAAATTCAACATTGCCTTCTTTGCGTTTAATGTTAATCCGGGTGCTTATTTAGGTTTTAATTTATGTCCAGGTGTAAACTGCAGGAATGTGGTGAGAATTTCTTTCCTTATTTTATCCTTATTTCGTACAAAATAGTTTTGAAGGAAATTTAGAAATATGAATATTTAGCCATTTTATCTAAATCACAAATGCATTAAATAAATTTTATTCTTAATTACAATAACCCATGTAACATAAAACATTATTACAAATGGTATTTAAAAAATAAAATTATTTTACACATTTCTAATTAATCACCGAGGTATAAAAAATAATTGACTGCAGAAATTGTCAAAAAAAAAAAAAAAAAACTTTATAAGACAAAATAAATTCAAATAGGAATTAAAATACAAAGAATTTAGAAGTTGTTCAGAATTAAAATAAATATAACTTATATAAATGAACTTAGTTATCTTTTTTTATTGCAGGAAGGTTTGTCGGGAAACGAATAAAAATAAATTATTATTTCTTGTTCATCCAAATGTTTACAAATGGCGAAATAAAATAACATATTAAATATGAATTATAAGACACAAATATGAAACATTTTAGAATTATAACGCCATTTATTAATTCATAATTATTTTGCATACGATTTTTGAACGAAGTTATGGCGTCGTTTTAATGTCATGACGTCATCCGTAATTCTTTAGCAGATGACTTTTGACGAGTATAACCACTATTCGAGTCATTTGAGTTTTCATTTAATTTGCTTTTCATTAATAAATAATAATCTTAATAAAATAATAATAATATAATAAAATCGATATTAAATATAAATTACAAACACATTAAATGAATTTTACTCTTAATTACAATAAACTATGTAAAATAAAACATGATTAGAAATAACATTTAAAAAATATATTATTCCTTTAAAAATTTCTAATTAATAAAAGACGTTCAAAAAATAATTGACTGCAGAAACAGTCAAAAATAATTTTACAACGAAATAGAATAAAATAGGATTTCAGATAATAAAAATTTAGAAGTAGTGTATAGTTAAAATAAATCCAACTCATATAAATGAACTTTTAAAATTCTCAACAACAAAGAAATAAATAAAAACATATTTATCGTTTTTTATTTCAAGAGAGTTTGTAGAAACGATTAAAAACAATTCATATTTCTTGTTCATCCAAAAGTTTACAAATGGAGAAATAAAATAAATATTAAATATGAATTATAAGGCACAAAAATGAAGCCCAAACATGGAACACGTCAAGAATTATAACGCCATTTATTTATTCATAATGCTTTTGCGTACGATTTTTGAACGAAGTTATGACGTCATTTTATGGTCGTGACGTCATTCCTAATTCTTTAGCAGACGAATTTTTAGCTCACTAGTTTGAAAATAAAATTTAACTACAAGAAAATTATTTTTAATCAAATTTTTTAAAAAATAAATAAATAAAAATATTTAATTAATAACAAATATAATAGATATAAATTTAAGAATAATTAAACAATTTATTAAATAATTTTGATTAAATTTAAAAATAAATGAAATTGAGAAATAAATAAAAATAATAAGATTTTGATTTATTTTAATAAACACGAAATTTTTTCTTAATTTTTGGCAATGCTCGAAATAAAAAGAATAATGATTTTCTTGAATATTATTGAGAAATGGAGACAAATGCATGAAATTCTTATTTTTTTCATAAAGATATGAAATTGAACCAGTAATAATAATAGAAATGGAAACAAAAAAGTATGGGCTTATGTTTTTTATTTAAAAAACACCTACTTTCAAAATGGGCACCTATAAATATAAACACGTAAATCGACTATAAAGAAGTTGTAACTAAATCGAGGCATTTTTCGAAAATTGTAGCAAAAATGATTAATTTTATGAGGTTAATGTCGTGAGATAGCCCGATGCAGACACGTTTTTTGACTCAGAAAACTATTAAATTAAATTATTTTATTTTCATAAAAAGAAATATTTGTCTCATTCAAAATCGTTTGATTTTAATGAGAATATTATTAAATTATAAATAAATTATCAATAGAGTTTTTTGAAATATTTTTCAATACGTTTGATGGAAGAAGATTTGCTAATCAAAATGATTTTACGTTTATTATAGCTTTCATAATGGAGTTAATATATCCCTTTGCGAGGAATGTTTGACTAGTTTTTAGACGTGTTGTGTGTGTCCTTGTGTGTCAGGAGTTGCAGACGAGTCTTCGGATGAGCCTTCTCCGAGTCTGTCAGGTTTCTCTGTGATACATGATAGCATATGCGCCTTCAAATTGCCTTTGCGTTTGAATACTTTTCTACACTTCTCACAAACGTGAGGTCTTTCTTCAGAATAAATTTTCATATGCATGCATAGACATGACTCAAATGTAGCTGTCACTCATCAAGCGTGTATGTCAAATGTAGCTGTCACTCTTAATTTTTCGATACTTCTTTAATATGGTATATCTAGACAACATACTTAGTTCGACATTTTGTGTTGCTAATATTTTTCTTTTACGTTAGTTCTTGTTTATGCAAAATTTTTTTTAACGAACTATATCAGGAACCTAATAATAGATTACAAACTAATATCCTAAAATAAATTACAGAACTTATAAATGGAATTTCGGTTTGCTTTTAATGTGATTCGGTATTTAATAGTCAAACATCATAAAAAAGTAGATAGCATTAATTAACCTGGCATTATGAAGTTCAAAATTTTATCAATTTTATATTGTAGTTAAAAAAAATATGCACAATTATTTTTGTTTTTTTATATCTGTAAGCAGAGATCAAGTTAATGAGAAATCCATGGTGGGCCTAAACATATTATTTTGATTAAAAAGTAGTAATTAAGTTAAAGTATTAAAAGTCGCATGCAGTGCTATCGTGCCGATGGTCTTGAAGATGCACCTAAATCTGTTATATTGGAATTTGATGGCAGGAATTTTTATTTATTTCTAATGCATCTGGCAAACACTTAGACAATTGTTTTTGATGCTTTAAGGCATCAAAGACGATTGGCACCGACGTTACTTACTTAGTACTACCCAGGAGGAACGTGTAGCGTGTAGTTAATCTAGGTACGCAGAATAACAATACCGCTGCAACTCTCTACAAGTATGCTAAACCAGGACCTACGATTTAAAGTGGATTTAGAATCACTACAAACATCCATGGCAATGCCGGGAGTCGAAATCGAAACCTCTGGTACCGAGCGTCAGAGCCACTCGGCCATCCAAGCCCCTCATTGAAGCCCAATGAATTTTTATTATTTTAATGTTTTATTTAGAAAGTGCGTTTCAAATCTATATGGGTATCTGAAAGTTGATTTTATATATTCCGAATTTCGTTTTGAATGCTTAACTCTTTCTCGTATAAAATTGTTCTGATTTTTTCTACGCATACTGAAAAACTAATGGTTAAAAAATGAAAATCAATTTTGAAACATGTCACAAGTATACTGATTCTTCAAAATTTACTTTTCCTTTTAGAAAACAGAACTTGCTCGTTTTCTACAAAATTAAGTAGCAAAAATGAAGCCTCAATTATTTCTAGTTTTCGAAAAAGAAGAAAAATTATATTAGAAAATAAAAATAAAACAATAAAATTAAATAAACACTATGCAAAGTCCTGATAACAAAATCGCAGGTATTTAGCTAGATAAAAGTTATTATTAACTATTTTTATTTTTTAATTTGTCTTGGATTACCATTATGCTAGACATTACTACTATTAAAAAAAAATTTTTTTTAATTAATAGTGCAATTATTTGAAATGTGCCGCCATTTCTTATCTTGTAGTAATATGAATTCATTTTGCAAGAAATGAAGTGGTGAAAATAATTTTTTGATTGCAGTCTACGCTCCGCTATTCTATATTAAAGTAAGGAATGACAAACATGACGTCACACTTTCTGGTGCAACACACATCATATCATGGCACCATGCATCCAAGCTATGTGAAAACTCTCAGTGGGTAAAAAAAAACCCACTGTTATCCTTTGTAAATTTAGTGGTGTCCACACAGTTGTTGTACATATAATTGAATTTAATATATTATAAAATCATGTTTTACTGTTACTAAATGTTCATGTAATTTTTATTCAATTCCTTCTAATAGCTCACACTCTCCTTGTTCAACTTTTCAATCGTTTATAAAATACTTTTTATTCATCCACTCAAGTTCAAATACAATTTTTTTATCTTGTAGTAGATGACACTGGATGTTAATACAATTTTTTCAAATTTTAATTCAGTAATTAAATTCGAATAATTAATTTTAGCTTTTTTTTTTTTTTTAGATTTAAGTTGCATATATCTACCAATATATGCCACCAGATAAACTTAAAAAAATGAATGAAAATTATTTGTAAAGGAC
Source organism: Caerostris darwini (assembly GCA_021605075.1). Lineage (NCBI taxonomy): Eukaryota > Metazoa > Arthropoda > Arachnida > Araneae > Araneidae > Caerostris > Caerostris darwini. The sequence goes on along the minus strand of BPLQ01007250.1, from coordinate 5,392 downwards.
TTTCTGCAATAAAGTGAAAAAAAAGTAGGAACGTTCTTAAATTTTTTTTTATATTACTTGTTTTGAATTCATTTATATTTTAAATTACTGAACTTAAAAATTGATGTGCATTACTTTTAATTTTATTTTTTCCCGTAAAAGGAAGGAGTAACAATAAGTTTTCTAATCCAATTATTTAATAGGAAAAATTAGAAAACAAAATTGCAATAAAAGAAAAATATTATCTTGAAGAAATTTATTTCTTACATAATATGTAAAAAAGACGCATGTCTATGTATACTATTGTGTCAGAAAAGGAAGACCAATTTTCAATTTAAAATTCTCGGGGCCTATGGAATTTATTTATTTTTCTTTTTTAGGCTGCTGTGACTGTCCTTGGAATGGAATTAAATGGAATAATATTATTTCATTTAATTATTCCAATTATTCTAATGCTGCCAATATACTTAGTTAAAGTCAAACTATCTGTATATTTCTCACTATTAATACACGTAAGTTAATTTGATGCGCAGCTAACCTACTGTCAAAGTGCGACGTGGACATGAATTTTAGAGTCAGAGAACTATTAAATTAAATAATTTTATTTTCAAAACAGAAAAAGAAATATTTTTCCTTCAAATTTGTTTGCTTTTGAAGAGAATATCAAGCAAAATCATGAAATTCTGTTATTTGAAGTGAGCATTTAGTAAGACAACTTTATTGTGCGTAATAAACTTGCGGTAGAAAAAATTATAGTTTAAAAAACACGCTTTTACAGTTAATCAAACTAAAAAGTACAAAATAATTGTTAAAATAAGAATAAAATGACTGACGAGAAAATTAATGTCACTGTTCTAAAAACATGAGATGCTTTGTATGATATTTTTAAACTAAATCTGCATTTCGGAATGAATCTAGTGAAAAATTATAATGATTGATATCGAGCACCCCACGCTTTTAGAACAGTGACATTTATTTTCTCGTGTTTTTTAAACTATAATTTATTTTTTACCTTTTAGTTTGATTAAATCTAAAGCATGTATTTAAACAATAATATTTAAATGAGGTCCCGATACGGATGACTGGAGCTATAGTTCAAACAATAATTTAATTGTGAGTAAAACAATGACTAAATGCGAATATGTTGAGCCAGCTAGGATTCGAACAGGGAATCTTCTGATCCGTAGTCAGGTGCGTTATCGGCTGTGCCACTGACCCACGAAGGTTTGAATGTCTTAGGTACTTACATTCTAGATGGGTTAAATTGCTTTTCATAAGTTAAACTAAAAACACTATTCCTGGCGATCCTAATCATGATGAGATAATAAACTTATCAAAATATTTTAATGTCGTTGGTCCTTGACAAGTCTAAAAAGTTTTAATTAAATCTGATCGCTTAAAGTAGGGCAAAATCGAGCCCAAAGAGTCAGTTGCAAGCAAACATACATGAGAAACTAATAAACGCTTATTAATTAAACCATCTACTAAAACAAAGTCAAACAAATTTTCATAAAAATATTTATAATTGAGTATTTGAGAAACAAATTAGATCTCATGTTTTAAAAACTGACATGCAGCAATATAAGAGAATGTTAACAATATTCAGGATTTTTTATAAATGTTTTCAATAAGATTGATCGAAACAGAGTTGCTAATCAAAAGGATTTTTTATTTTTATTATAGCATTCGTAATGAAGACTTCTGGCTTTCATATTAAGGAATTGGTGAAGGTAATATACGTTTTTAAATAAAAAAATTAATTTAATAAATTGATGAACAATCAATTAATAGTATTTATGATTGCGATCAAACAATTGTTCTTCTCTATAATGTAATATATGGAAAGATACCTGATATTGCGTTTCTCAACCTTTGGTGTTATCGAATATATAACATCAATTTGCCAACTGCTAGTTTTGAATTTTGGAGAAAAGATCAAACAAAAATCATGTTTTACTTTTACATTTCACAAATATTGAGTCACTATTTTCGCTCGAATTTTTAACTTGATAAGGCAATAAAATTCTGCTTATTATGCAACATTTAGACAGATGTCAAACCTGTTATAATTGCTTTGAAAAAATAAGAGATATTTATAAGGACTAGAGATTTTGTATAAATTATTTCAATATAACATGCAAGATTAATAATTAAATTATGCAGTGATGCTTCTCTAATTTTCTATGATTCTCGTCAATAAGACACTCCATTTAATCTGAAGCACCTTCTGAACCATGGCATGGTGACGAGTCAGTTTTTCTGTTAAACCCACTTACTTTCCGCCACTTTGCATGCCAGGTTATGAAAACTTTAAAAGTTTTGTGCAATAATCTACATTTCATTTGTATGCATTTATTTAATTTCACAAAAAATTATTCTTCAAATAAAAATGCTTCTTTTTCGAGTGAAATTTCAAGTGAGTTTAAGGTGGTTTAAAATGCTTGATGAAATTATTGTTTTAATAATTCAAAATGGTTATATACGGAAAGTTATATTTAATTGTTATAATATTCATTAAAAATCAGCAATTACAGATTTAGACACATTACACGACTAAATTCAATGAAGAAAAAGATTTTCTACCACAAATTTTTACCATGGAATCTTTCTCTGTTTATAGACATCAGGTAAACAATTTATTGAACACCACATTAAAATAAATAAAAATATGAAATTTTCAACAGGAAATACTTTAAAAATAAATTTAATTAAAAACTAGAAATATAAACCAAACATACATTTTACTAAATAACTATCATTTTAAACCAATTTACGTAACAAATTAAGTCGTTGTCGTAGCGTAGTCGTTGTATGCGTAGTCGTTTAAAATAATCTGATGGAATAAATTCCTATTCATTTATATTCATAAAAATATTTAAAAACTGTTTTCAAGCTAAAATATTTGATATAAATACGTTATTAAAATATATTTTAGAATTATTAAGTGTAGTTTCTATTAGTGGAATATAGAATATCACACTTAATATAGTTAAAATTTGTTAGTTCGTCAGTTAAAAATTTTCCGATTTTAATGAAATTGTCGCTACAAATTAAATGAAATAATTTTATAGTTACACATGCACTGCTGGTAATTTTATTCTCTGACATTTACAAACAATCTTATTTCGTATTTGATATGAAAGAAAATGTTAAAGTGTACCATTTCATTCCTGCTTTAACAATTGTAAAGTAACAGACATATTCAAAATAAAGAAGTTTTGAAAAATTAATTTACTCTTTATAATATGTACGCATATTTATAATTAGCGATAAACACATAATAATTGAACATAATTTCAAAAAGAAGTTTCGCAGATTAGCATTTCTTGCACTGTTATAAAAATTCGTGTGTATCTGCAAAACATCAAATGATACTTAGTAAATCGTGTACTGAGAATCAATATAAAAACACTTTTTATACATCTAAAATTTTATTGGAGAATTACAATTATATAAATTTTGACAAATACAAAATAAAAATATACAATATTATAAAAAAATTTATTATGATACAGTAAAACAATTTTGAGACAGTTAAACAACTGAAGTCAAATCTTAAAAATCCTTTAAAAACTATTTTTCAGTTTAAAACAATACTTATGCTGCATTAAATATAATGCTTTAAAAAAAACATTACTTTTCTATCCAATTGATCTTACATTTCATACAGTTGAACGTGCTTAAATACATTAAATTACACATTCAGAAAGATCTTAGCTCAATTTAGAAGTAATTAATTTTTTTAAAATTTCCTTAATGTGTATAAAAGTATTGTAAGGGACAGTAGCAAGGAAATACATTTTTACACTTTTAAAATCAAGATGAACAATTATTTTTCTATTCTTACTATGTTCATTTTCTAGAGTGTGATGTTTTCCTCTGCGATGGATGCTTGACTAGCTGATGTGCTGGGCGTGTCCTCGGGAGTTGCAGATAAACTTTCAGATGAGCATACGCCTTCTGCGAATTTGCCAGGCTTCTCAGTGACACAAGACTGCAAATGTTCCTTCAAATGGTGTTTCAATTTGAATGTTTTCCCACAGTTAGCACAAAGGTAAGGCCTTTCTTCTGCATGACTTTTCTTATGTTTGGATAGTTCTGACTTGTAAGAGAATGTTCTGCCGCATTCTTCACAAAAATAAGGCCTTACTCCCGTATGAAACTTTTCGTAATCGTCCACATATTGCTGTCGAGTGATTTTGAATGTTTTTCCACATTCTTTACAAAAGTGATTCATTTCCTTAGCGCGAGTTTTCTTATGATAGCTGAAATGGCAATTTTGAGTGAATTTTTTACCTCAGATATCACATTCAAAGGGTTTATCTCCTGTATGAGTTCTCTGGTGTATTTTTAATACGTCCTTTCGATTAAATGTTTGTCCACAGGTGTCACAGGTAAAGTGTTTCTCTCCTGTATGATTTTTTTCATGTCTTTTCCCATCCCTTTTATATAGGTACGTCTTTTCACAAAATCGACACTGGTGGCGATTTATTTGATGCTGGCTGGAGAAATGCTCTTTTAAATGTTTTGGAGATTCAAATTGTTTCCCACATTTCATGCACTTGAAGATTCTGCGGATGGCTTCATATCAGAGGAAGAAATTTTGAAGACTTTGCAACTAGGATTAATTTAAAAACTAAAAATTTAACATCGTGTATGTCAAGTGCAGTTATTACTATTAACTCTATATCAACACAATCTACTTTGTTCACAGTTTGTGTTGCCAATATTTTTTTTTCTTTTTACATTAGTTCTTTTTGACGCGATTTTTTTTCTTAACGATCTACGCACTATATCACGAACATAATCATGGATTAGAAGCTAAAATCCTGAAATAATTTACAGAATTTAACGGTACAATTTTGGGTGGATTTTAATAAAATTCGGTATTCAGATTTTTAAATTGACATAAATTATGTAATGCTATCTACTGTTTTATGAACATAAATTAAGATTACCAAGCTTAACAATTCTATAATTTTTTTGTATTTTTTGGTTTTCTGCCATTTTTTTTTGTTCTTTTTGATATCTTTAAACACGGATCAAGTTAATGAGAGAGCCATGCTGAGATTCATTATTTGCTAAAAATTTGTGATATCAATTTTGTGCAATCAATTTTGTGCTAAAATGTAGTAGTTAGTAAATATTTTAAAAGTCAAGTGTAGTAATACGTACCCGTAGTCTCGAAGATACTCTCCTAACTTTGATGTGTTGGAAATTGACAGTAGAATTTTTTATTTAGCAAGTGCATATCGATTTTATATGAGGATCTGAAAGTAGGTCTTATATATTCCGTACTTCGTTTGAAATGCTTTATTCTCACTCGTATAAAAGTGTTCTGATTTTTCATCTGCATACTCATGAAGAAATTTTTCAAAACACTAAAATCAATTTTGTTATATATCACAAGCAT
>BPLQ01007245.1:0-14719 GCA_021605075.1 Caerostris darwini | reverse complement strand
TAAACAGTATTCAATACTAAAGATTAATATTTTTTTAATTAAGGATATTTTATTGAAAGCAGAGTACATATAAAATAAACTGAATTCTTAAAAAAAAAAAATTAAATTACTTTATTTTGTCGTTATTCAGTTACATTCATAAATAGCATGAATCATATATGTATATTTATATATATATATATATACAAAAATTTTGATAATATATTGCAAGCTGTCTAGTGTGCAAGATTATTACGTATTTGTCAAATATCACATACAAACACGCACAAAGTTTAAGTAATAAAATACCAACCAACGTTTATTCATCAGAAAATACAGAAAATAGAGAATTTTTTATGCATCAGACAGATAGATATTTTTTTTTCTGTTTATAAAAATAACTACATTTTATTTTCATTTGAGCGAGACGTTCAGTACTATATGATAACCAATATATTTTCGAATATTGGTTACACAACTGTAACAATTTAATTTGTGAAGATTCCTAGCAAACACCAATCCATATGAACATTTCTCTTCGTGGTCCTTACAGTGTTGCCAGTTAATATTCGATAATTCAAGGTGATTCTTTTTATATAACGATAAATTAAAAATATTATTACCATCATAAGCAACACAGTTTTTTGAGTGAATTATTTAAAATGTTTAATTCATGCACTTGAGGGGGTGGGGCATTGCAATTGTCTTTACCATTTCAACCGCGTTGCTACTGCAATGACTGAGTTTTTGAAAGTTTGTAGTGTGCAGGTTGGAAAACCAGATTGTAACTGGATGTGACTGGGTTGAGATATTTGAGGCACAGGTTGGAGAACTCATAGCGTTATTTACACACGCACAAACATCGCAAACATACAATTAGAGACATAATATTTAACACACTTGAAGACAGGTAAATATAGATTCGTGGAAGGATTCCACTTCTAAGCCGAAAACCCGAAAATCGGCTACGTACAGGGTGCGCAAAATATACCTCTCCGCTGGAGAGTCTGCATGTCAACTAATATGCCGAGAGACATTAAATATATATGACCTTTCGTGATGAGAGATTATAAACTAAACGTTTCTTAACCGGAGCGTAGGTTGCGCTGTACTTCTATCGGGTGAGAGTCTCTAGACCGACTAACCATTTCTTCTGAACGCCAGAGGGGTGCTCTTGTCAATGTGCAAGAGGAAGCATGGTTACAAGTTTTTGGTTTTTTTATATATCATTTTTAACAATTTTATCCACTCATCACTTAAAAAACATAACTTAAATATTTGGTAACTACCTTAAAATATATATATATATATTAAAATATTCAAAAAGTGTTTACGACATTGTTTTCAAATTATTAAATATTCTTTCGTGTTTAATTAATCATACTTAATGCATATATTTTTTACTATTAAAAAGACAAAATTATGTATTATGTGTACTTTAAAAAATTTTCTTAATTAAAAACTTTTGAATAAACATAATTACAGACAATTTTTTTTTTTTGTTACCCTCAAAATTATTCAGACAGAGCATTTGCTTGAAATAATAATGAAAAAAATCTTCAGAATTTAGCTTAAAATTTCTCGACAATTAATTAGAACAACCATTAACATTATTTGAGTTATATTTTTTAATCACATCAACATATAATACTTTAGAAATTAAAAGAAAAAATATCTAAAATTCAAAGGTTTAAAGTAATGTATTAATTACAAATACAAATTAAAAAATTAAAATGTACAAATTAAAAGTAATGTTTAATTTCCATGCAATAAATTGAAAGAAATTACTTATCGTAAGATTTAATTATTCCCTGGAAATGTTTAAAGGAATAAAACACGCAACAACCACTTAGCAAATTAGTAAAAGACAAACAAATCGAAACAGTACCAATACCATTAAAATCGCTTAATAATTTACGAGAAAACGCATTAAGTTCTTTTGATCCAAAGTTAAAGCACTCTTTAAACGTCTGTAGTAAATCAATAGAGCTGTTTATTATCTGAAATGCAGTATTACAGAATTAATGGCTCCGCTTTGCAATCAGGTAATGAAATTTATTATCAGAGGCAAAATTTCGTTCCCAAAACGAAACTTCATTAATTTTTTGCTAAAAGATTTTCATTTTATAGATAAGAGCCTTAAATGCATTAAACTCTGAATACAGGTATTCAGAGTTCATACGCACCGAGTTTGTTTGTATCTAAAATTACCTTGCCAAATTTTTTGGTTGGACAACCAAATTGTAACTGGGTGTGCTTGTGTTGAGATACTTAAGGCACAGGTTGGAAAATTTACAGCTTTATTTATACGCGCACAAACACCACACACAGAAAATACAATATTTAACACATTTAAAGACAGATAATTATAGATTAGTGAGAGGACTCCACTTCTAAGCCGAAAATCCGAAACTTGGCTACTCGCAGGATGCGTGAAATATACTTCCTTTCCGGATGAGAGTCTGTAGGCCAATTACTACGCAGTGTTGCAGTGTGAGAGACTATAAACTAAACGTAATGTGTACTTTTAAAATTTATGTTAATTAAAATTTTTTTGATAAAAATATTACAGACAAATTTCGGTTTTTCGTTACACTCAAATTTATGGAGACAGAGGAATATAAAAATCCGTTTAAAAGAATAACAAAAAAAAAAAGCCTTCTGAATTTAACTTAAATTTTCTTGCAATAAATTAGAACAGCCATATAACTCAGATATTGTTAATGGTTGTTTTTAATCAGCACCAACATGTAATGCTTTAGAATTTAAAAGAAAAAGTATCTAAAATTCAGATGTAAAGTAATGTTTAATTTCTATTTAATAAATTAAAAAAAAATTGAAACAGAAAATTTAATTATTTTTAGGAAATGTTTAAAAGAATAAAACACGCAACAACCACTTAGCAAATTAGTAAAAAAAAACAAAAAACAAATCGAAACATTATCAATACTGGTACCAATACCATTAAAAACACTTAATAATTTACGAGAAAACGCATTTAAGTTTCTTTGATGCAAAATTAAAGCACTCTTTAAATCAACAGAACTGTTTATTATATGAAATGCAGTATTGCGGAGCTAATGACTCCAGTTTGCAATCAGGTAATGAAATTTATTATCAGAACCAAAATTTCCTTCCAAAACGAAACCTCATTAATTTTTCTGCTGAAAGATTTTCATTTCAGAAGTGCATAGAGCCTTAAATGCATTTTAAATGCCTCTTTCATAAAGCCTTAAATGCGTTTTCTGCTTAAGACTGAATACCTGCAACTATACGCACCGAGTTTGTTTGTATCTAAAATTGCCTCGACAAACTGTTTGGTTGAGCACCAAATTGCAACTGGGTGTGTTAGTGTTGAGATACTTGAGGCACAGATTGGAGAACTTACAGCTTTATTTATACACGCAAAAACACCATACACAGAGACATACAATATTTAACACATTTAAAGACAGATAAAATACAATCTAGTGCTGCCAGAATTATCACTGGTCTCAGGCACAGTTGTCCCAATGATATTGCTTGTTATGAGGCTGATCTTCAGCCCCTCTCATTGAGAAGAGAAATAAATATGGCGAAGTACGTCGCAAAGCTAAAGAGTTTTAAGCCGTATAACAGATCATCTAACCTTTTATAGAACTGGACGAATAACCAAAGATTAAAAAAGGACAGCCCTTTGGGTTTAATATGGAAGCAGGGATTGGCAGATATTGAAGTCGAGCCCAGTGTTCCTTTTAATCTACTGACACCTACTACTGTACTTAGTAATGTAACTTTTAATGAAGACTTGAATGTGAAATTTATCAAACACGAAGAACACCCGGAGTTGCTGCGTCACTTGGCTCTCGAGATCATCAATAACATTTCTCCTCGGGCCCTGGTTATTTACACCGATGGAAGCAAATCTGACTCTGGAAGAACAGGTAGCGGAATTTTTATGAAGACAAGTACAGGAGAATTTAGATATCGTTTTAGAAACCCGGACCACAGCTCAGTATTCCGCTCAGAATTAACTGCTATAAGCGAAGCTCTGAATCTAGCTTTAGACTTTAAAGTACCTGATGTTTGGATTCTGACTGATAGTAAGAGCTCAATACAGTATTTGAAAAATTGGCCAAACATCTTGGACAAATTGGGGCAGGATATAGTTTCCAAACTAGCTGTTTTGGACCAGATCGGATCGGTGTGCTTGCAGTGGATTCCCTCCCATGTGGGCATCTACGGAAATGAAATTGCTGATCTGCTCGCTAGGGAAGGTTGCGAACTTCCCAAAGCTTCTTCTTCCAATCTGTTAGCTTCAGAGGTTCATTCCATGACTTTAGCCAGAGTGAATACCTCTTGGAGGTCGCCACCAGTTCATGCATGGTACGCCGCTAAATATCCTGGTATGTCCATACAGTGCTCCTGTCCTAGACCTGCTCAGACGGTTTTAGCTAGACTAAGGACTGGCCACATTAAGAGTTTGACCTTCAATGGAGACGAGAAGACATATGCCCTTTGTCATTGTTCGACCATCGCATCTCCCTCTCATCTCATAGATTGTATTGGTGCCTCTGTGAGGCAACTGTTGAATGAGGGGAGGACAGTTTACGATCTATTGATGCAGCATGATCTACTGGACTTGGTTTAGGATTCTAAATCAAGGGGATAAGCAACAACAACAACAACAACAAGACAGATAATTATAGATTAGTAGGAGGATTCCACTTCTAAGCCGAAAATCCGAAACTGGGATATGCGCAGGGTGTGCGAAAGATACTTCCTCTCCGGGTGAGTGCTTGTAGGCCAATTGATACGCAGGGTTGCATTAAATATATTTCCTTACAGAATGAGAGAAGAAATTTCAGAAAGTCGCGCTGTACTTCCTCTCGGGTGAGAGTCTGGAGGCCAGCTGACCATTTATCTTGAACGCCAAAAAAGGCTCTCTTGCCAACGTTTAGGAGAAAGCATGGTCACTATTTTTTTTTTTTTTTTTTTTTTTTTTTTTTTTTTTTTTTTTTTTTGCATATCATTTTTAACAATTTTACGCCCTCATCACTTAGAAAATACAAATTAAATATTTGGTAACTACCTTAAAATATATATATATATAATAAAATATTTCTAAAATGTTTACTGCATTGTTTTAAAATTAATAAATATTCTTACGCGTTTAATAAATCATACGTAATAATATATTTTTTACTATTAAAAAGACAAAATTATGTATTACGTGTACTTTAAAAAAATTTCTTAATTAAAAACTTTTGAATAAAAATAATTACAGACAAATTTCGGTTTTTTTGGGTATCCCTTAAATTTATTGCGACAGAGAAATATAAAACATTGATTGAAATAATAATGGAAAAAAATCTTCAGAATTTAATTTAAAATATCTCGATAATAAATTAGAACTATATTTGAGTTATATATTTAATTAGCATCAACATATAAGGCTTTAGAATTTAAAAGAAATATTATCTAAAATTCCTGGAATGTTAAGGTAAAGTAATTTTTAATTTCCATGCAATAAATTAAAAGAAATTGCAGTGGAAAATTTAATTATTCCTTGGAAATGTTTAAAGGAATGAAACACGCAACAACCACTTAGTAAATTCGTAAAAAACAAACAAATCGAAACAGTACCAATACTGGAACGAATACCATTAAAAACGATTAATAATTTACGAGAAAACGAATTTAAGTTCTTTTGATGCAAAATTAAAGCACTCTTTAAACGTCTGTAAATCAACAGAGCTGTTTATTATCTGAAATGCAGTATTACGGAATTAATGGCACCAGCTTGCAATCAGGTAATGAAATTTATTATCAAATGCAGCAAAATTTCTTTCCGAAAACGAAACCTCATTAATTTTTTTGCTAAAAGATTTTCATTTCATAGGTAAGAGCCTTAAATGCATTAGACTCTGAATACCTGCAAGTATACGCACCGAGTTTGTTTGTATCTGAAATTGCCTTGCCAAACTTTTCTGGGGAGCTTTTATAGTATTAAGGTAGCACACTCTATCGTATTAAGAATCATTACTCTGTGCCGAACTGATAAATAAAGCATCCAAAAATAGCGTTGCTAGGCAACGGAAGATTCTTCTCTTTTGTTGCCACCGGCTGTAGTTAATAGCTTGCAATTTTTTTCGCCTTCTTTCTTTTTCTTTTTTTTTTTATTGTCGTTTGGTCTTTTATCTTCTACTTTTGTTGTAGATTATTTTATTTGCTTCTATCTACTTCAACTATTTTTTTTCTTTTTCTTTTTATCGAAGGTGATTTCTCGACAATTTGTGATTAGAATAAAGTATTAGTATTCTTTTGTTCGATTTTTTTTGTTTCTTTTGTTCTTAAGTAGCGAAATGGCCCGTTCATTAGTATTATCCCAAACGATTTGTTGAAGTTTCGAAATCGGGGTAATGATGGAATAAGTGGATTTTTTTCTTGTTTCTAATCTGGCGTAAAAGTTCGAAGGAATTTAGAGGGAATTAGTCATTATAAAATAATGATTAAAAACATGCGTTGTAATTGAATAATACGAGTTAATAAGCTCTTTTGTTTTAAGGTAATTATCATTTTCATCGATTAATCTATTTATTATGCCATTAAAATAAATGGGGCCATCAAATAAATATTATGAAACAACTAAATATTATTAGAAGAGGATTTAAAACAATTCGTTTAAATGTAGAATTTGAAATAGAAAACATAATTGGCTTCAAAATGTTCAAAACGGAATTATTTATATTAATATTGTTCAGTTTTAAATATATTTAAAGATCATAGGATATTTAATATTAATTTTTTTGTGAATGTATTGAATTATTTTCGTTAATAAATTTATGAATCTTGACAGGTATATAAAAATAAAACCTCTTATATTAAAAAATATTTCCAAAAGCATAGACATAAATGGTTTAAAGATATAAAAGGATGTTTTTACTGAAGAATAACCAACTATAACAAAATAGCTGATCCAAGTTAAAAATATCATAAAAGAAGAAAATGATTCAAGAAATATGCAGATATATCTAGTATACCAGAAATATCTGTAGTGGTTCGTAATCCCGTTTAAACTGTAGAACCTGGTCTAATATGACCGTTGGACGTAGGACTGACAACCATACCCTGTACAATGAAAACCATCTCTTGCTTCGAAATCTGCCAACAAGCAGACGGCCATGGCCCTCTATGGGGCTGTGAGTCATTGAAGAAGACGAATAAATCTTTCTTATTAATATTTTGAATAAATTTCCTGATATTGAAGTTATTATTAGATCAAATTACAACAGTAGAAATAGTGGGATTTTGGCCAACCAGTAGATCTTTCTGGAATCATGTTCTTTTATGATATTTTTAACATGGATCAGCCACTTTGTTACATTTTTTATATCTTTACACCATTTATGTCTACATTTTTGAAAATATTTTTTATACAAGAGATTTTAGTTAATACACATGCCAAGGTTCATCAATATAACAACGAAAATAATTTAATACATTCACGGAAAATTAATATAAAATATCACATGGTCATTAAATATTTTTAAAACTGAAGAATAATATAAATAATTGCATTTTGGGCACTTTCAAGCAAATTATGTTTTTTGTTTGAAATTCTACATTTAAACGATTGTTTTAAATCCGGCGTACTGAAGAATAACCAGCTGTAACAAAGTGGTTGATCCATTTTAAGATTATCATAAAAGAAGAAAATGATTCCAGAAATATCTACTGGTTGGGCAAAATCACACTATTTCTACTGCTGTAGTTTGATCTAACAAACTGAATATCATGAACTGAATATTCTTCGTTTTCTTCAATGGCGCAACAATCTCAAAATGGGCCAAGGCGTCTTCTTATTTACAGATTTCAAAACAAGACGGATTCCTTTTACGGGGTATGTTTGTCAGCCCAACCATCAATAGTCATATTAGACTATTACATGCGGTTTAAAGTGGATTTCGAACCACAACAAACATCCAGGGCCTTGCTGGGATTCAAGCCCGAAACCTGGGGCACCAACCAGAGCTCTAGTCACTTCGTCATCAGGCCCCAAAAATGATTTCACACGAAGAAAATTTAGTTCCAAACTAACGCTGTTAAATGTTATGCAATGTTCAAAAATTTATGATGGCTACATGAATAATAATGAAACAGAATTGAAATATCAGTTTTTATTTAAAACTTGGCTAGGAGGAGCTTGGTGGGTTTGTAAACAAGGATTAAAAACCATAAAGTCGTAATAAAATAGAGTGCGTCCCCCAATTCAAAAGGAACAGAAAGTTGCGACAAACATTTCAAGTTCTTTTCGTACTAGAGTTGGCGCGGTATCACTCGTTGGCTTTTTATCAGAAAATGTAAACATGTTACGAGGCAATTCTGAAAATTTCGAGAAATGCCATAAATTCTTCTCCTCAAGTCATATATTTATTTAACTAAAGATAAATAGATACAAGAAATGTTATTTTGTTCATAACTCTCATCATTTTGTATGAAATATAATGAAAAGTTCATATAAATGAATATTTTATTTATTTAATCAATTTGGAGGGAAAATATTGCACAATAAAATTTATTGATAGAATACAGATGGCAAATATTTAGAAAAATTAAATTCATATTTATTTACAGTAAAAAAAAAAAAAAAAAAAAAAAATGAACCTTTTCTTTTGAAAATCGTTGTATGGTAGTAAACCTTTTTCTCCCTTCCCCCAACAGCATAGAGTAGTAATAGCCAACAGTAAAGAATGTTGCCAAAAATCACGGAGCTATCATTGCAAAACTGGTGCCCCTGAAACTTTCTTATTAGTGTCCGTGCATATATATATATAAAGTGGAGAAGAGGTAAAAATTACTTCGTCTAAATTTTACTTACTTTTGTAAGAAGAATTTTGGCACCTTGTGTAACCTGATTAATTTAGAGTTAGAATTCAATGATTTTACCTGATTTTGATGTAAAATATTAAACTTTTCTGTTTTCGAGAAAAATCCTTGTTCCAGAGTTTTATCCAATATATTTTAATTTTGGAAATCCTTTTTTTCTGTATTTCTCATGAATCTTGAATGAAATCAAAATTGTGTTGATCTTGATTGGCAAACCTACTTTAATTAACAACAATTATAACTTCCTTCAACAATTATAACTATTATATTTAACGACGATTTTAACGTGTTGATCACCTTCCTTCCTCCTAAAAAAATTAGATAATAAATAGCTTGGTAATATCATGGCAACTTTCTCGGCTAATTAGCCTCCATTAAAAAACATAAAAAAGATTTTACGCTTGGAAATAAATAATAACAATTTTAAAAAAATCCTTTTTATCTACAAAAAAATTAATTAAGAATTAAATTAATGATTTAACTAATGTTTTCCGCTTTTTTTAATTAAATTATTGTGCTAATTTAAGAAGTCGTTTATCAAACATTTCAAGTGCTTTTAAAAAAAGTAAAACATTGGAAAAACGTAATAAAAATTAATAATCATTCATAATTAATTGAAATTTAAGAAAAAATTTCGGACTCCCTCCTTCCCCTTAAAAAAATTACGAGTGGTAAATATCAGTTTCAAAAAAATATATCGATTTATATATATACATATACACCCCTCCTATATCGGAAAAGTAATTGATCTTTACTCAGGTGCATTATACTTTCTTGATATTACAACGATAATAACGACTTCTCTTTAATATACCTTCGTCATGTGTTATCGAAGGAACGATTTCAAGTAGTTTCTAATTTATGCTCCCTAAAGTAACCGAAATCAAGCGTGAAACTCCGTGCACCCCTCTAAAAAATACACGAGCCTTTTCCACCCCCTTTAAACACCCCTACCCCCTTCCATTCCAACTCGCACGACCGTCACCTGTGCCTGGCATAAAAACGGCACTTTTAATACTTTATTTTTTTTATTTCTCCAGTTTTGGAAGGAAAATTCCGGTCGGTACTCCCACGCAACTGTTGCTCGAATGGGATGCCGCCGCGGTAACCATGGAAACCGAAGCGAGCATCGATTTTGAGGGGCCCTTTTGCTCTCTGCCTTCCTCGCTCCACCCCCACCCCCTAACTCTTCCAGATGTCGTCCCCTAAAATTATTACCCGCCCATTCTGTTATTACGATCCCGGGAGAATTCCCGAAGTTGCCATTTTCTGGATGGGTGGGATTCCGGGACAAGCACACAGGGAAAAAGAAATAAAGAAAAAAAGAAAAAGGGGAAAAAAAAGAGGGATTTTTAGGTTGTGTTAGGTAACAGGAATAAGTCCCTAATGGATGATGGTGAAGAACTGTTATGTTGGGAGAGAGGGTTCTTAATGTATTTATGGTCTATACTGCGGAATTAGAAGTGTGGAAGAGAGTCACTTTTTCTTCCATAAGGATTATTTTGTTTTCCTTTTCTCTATTTTCTCCAAGACATGAACGATTCCTTTCTTTAAGAATTATTAGTTATTTTACTTATAAACTGAACGATTATTTTATATATGAATTGAACGAGTATTTTACATATGAATTGAACTGAATAATTGATAAATGATATAAAATGATTTTTAAAATCTAAATTTTTTTCAACTGATCTTATATAGAATAAAAAAAAAAAAAAAAAAAAAAAATCCTCAAAGGTTAAAACAAAATTTAATATAAAATAAAAAACATTTTGATTATTTAATTTTTTACATAAAATTAATTAAGCTTAGAATATACAGTTTAAGCATATGCAGCTTAGAATATGTTTAATAACGCAGCATTTTAATCAAATTTAGCAAAATAACAGAATTTATTGAATAAAATATCAATTTTATTCATTAAATTAATTCAATGGTATTAAATTCATAGTAAGATAATAAAAAATATATTTGTTTATTATACAAAAAAATTTGAATGGTAGTAAATAAAATGCTTCGCATAATTTTGATAATTTTTTCAAATGTGCAATTGAAAGGTTTATCAAGTAAAGCATAATTTATTACAAAAAAACGCTTTTTCAAGTTTACAGCAAATCTGTTTTCACTAATAGTGTTATTTTGAATTAGTTTAATTTTATGTATAATTTCAATTATGAAAAAAAAATTTTACCATAACTGTTACAGTTACACTATTCGGAAAATAATTGATGAGTATATTGTCGGTAATTATAATTGCTACGTGAAAAGAGGAAGTAAGCAACATAATCATGTTTACTGTACATATATACAGTTTTGCGAGTGGTATGTACGATTAAATTTGCATGTTAATTTGAGGTACAGACCATGTTGAAATAATTACCAAACCAGCTAATTTTGGTAGATGTAATAACTCGAACTCTGTTATAGCTACAAAATTTGCGGCTTCAATTTCATGGTGCTGTGCCAATCTCTCGGCAACCATTGGTGACATAATTGGCTGGAGAATTATTTGCCATGGTTGCAGTGGAACACCCTTTGCTTCTAGATAGACCAAACCAGCATGGGTAATATGTAAACGTGCATTGTTTAGTTGTAAGGGAATACGGCGGAAATCTCAAAGATAGAGCACATTCATACCTTGAAATATAATGAAACCTGTCCAAATTTTCGAATATGTAAAAAAGGAGCTAGCTGAGATATTTAATATCTCATACTATTATTTTAGATTCTTGGCCAGTATTAGAAAAATACCTAAACGATGGCAATGATAGCTTCCCTTGATGTCCTTACACACGGATACTACCATCTTAATGTTATAAGTAGTGTTTTGATTCGTATTAAAAAACAATGGAGTCATGCTCACCATGGAATACAGTATCATTAAAAAGCGTTTCTCTGCTACAGCTTGAAGGGAATCGGCATAATAGTCGTTGTGGTGCTAGTTCTTTGATGCTACAGGAATCGTCGTTATGTCCGTCCTCATACTTGCCATCCTGCAGACGATTTCCTGATTTAGGGTACTGACATTTAAAAAGAAAGAATGCCTACGCGTCGAAATATAATCACTGCAAGATTAATGGCTACCTGGACAGCGGTTTCCTTTTAATGAGAGAAAAATTGATTACTAAGATTAATTACTACTTGAGATCCCATGAGAATTTGGAATCAATGTCACCATGAAAGTCTTACAGAAAGCAATACGGTGATCTTAGTGGTTCTTATTCACGAACAAGATACGTGACTTGACGTGACTGTCACCCTACAAAGCCTTGCAGGCAATGTGTCTGTCTAAAGGACATCTGTGATCACTATATTGCATTCTATGTGTTTTTTTTGGAAATACTGTGTTAAAAATGTTAAACAATGCCATTAAAATTCTAAACAATTGCAAATCCGAATATTATGATTTCTTATTTGAATTCTGTAAATATTAGAGTTTTTGCATACCTGACGTTAGTTACCGTAGGACGTCCGTTGTTCTTTTTCTCCCTAGCGCGCATGCTCGGTTTCCTATGAGCATGCGCGCTAGGAGAAAAAGCTACGGACGCCCTACGGTAAAACGTACGGTATGCAAAAACTCTCCATTATTTGTCACATTGATAGATATTTTTAATGGTCAGTAGTGATTTTATATTTTTGGCATTTCAAATACATTACCATGGTAACAAGATTAAATGTTTCTCACTTTCGATATATTTTAAACATATTAGCTCATATATAATGTATATTTATACTTTGATTTATTAAAACTAAGGTAGAGAGAAATGAATGAATTTTCTACTAAAGCAGTTTTTTTTTAGTTGGCAATCAATGATGATTTAAAGAAAACTTTCCACCAAATTAACTTATGTATTTCCTTCTTTTTCCCCACTTTTACTTCTATTTTTTCTTATACGCTTATTTAAAAATATCTACATATATATTTTTTTAATTTTTTTTTTTTTTTTTTACATTAATTTTTAATAGTTTCATTTTTTTATTCAAATTCCCTTCTTTATTCATTTTTCGAGATTTAAATTTCCAAAAATTATTCAATAATCTCATTTTTAATATTCTAAAGAAAAAAACGAAAAAAATATATGTACGAATGAACACTTTTTCTTAGAAAAGACAAAATAAATAAACTAAATTTAATAATGGAAGACGGATTAGTCCCTAATGCTTAATGCTAAAAAACCGTTATGTGAGGGAAGTAGGTTCTTAATGTGTGCTTCTTTACGATCTATAACGTGGACGTTTTTCCTAAATATTTCTTCGCTTTTTTCCCTTTTTTATTTTCTGAAGATTTATTACAAGAATCTTTCACCATTAATATTTTCAAATCTTCCTAAAGATAAACGCTTCACTTAAATTCTAAATTTATTCTTTACTTTGCACTATGAAATAATTATACAGAATGTTACTGAAATGAATTAAAACTCGGAATACTTTGAAACGTTTTTATGTCATTTTAGGAATACCGTTTCGCAAAATAGAAAAATAAAATACGAGATTTCTACGGAAAAAACGATATTCCTTGATTACCGTAGAAACTATTATATGTTATAATTGAAACAAAGAACTTTTTATCATCGAAACCTCGAAATTTTGCTTAAAAAATAAACAAAAATTCTTTTTAAAATTCCTTTTTCTACCAAACTAATATTGACTTTTTATTTCTAAAATTAGCTACAAATTTACTTAGCTTTAAACTCAAAGCTTTTTAAGCTTTTATTGATTTTCATTTCCACGACATGGCACCTTGGCTTATTATGGTCATCTTTATTTTTGAAGTAATACTAACAAAAATTGTGTACTGAAACTGTTTTACCATTTTAATACAAAAATACCAGCTGAATATATATTTTAAATATTAACTATTAATAATAAAATTAAATATTAGATTTCTAAAACAACAACTCATACTTTATAAATTTTTTAGCTTGAAATTTAAAATAGCATCTTAGAAGTAGACTACATGACAAGGATTTTTTTAAATTTTTAATGTAGAATTTTAAAAAAATTTGTAATTGATTTAAAAAATTTTTTAGCGTAGATTTTTAAAATTTTTAATTTAGATATTTTAATTTTCAGGGAATATTCTTTTAATTCAAATTTAAACATAAAAAACAAGTTTCAAATAAAACGAAATAAAATTTTTTTAATTTAAATAATTTGAAAATAAAATAAAATAAATAAATAAATTGGCTTTAATGCAATTTTAATAACTTACAATTTTAAAAGTTAGATAATTAGGACTATTAATAATTAGGATATTAATTTTAGCCTAAAAATTTTAATAAACTCACAAATTTAAAAAGCGATAATTAGACTATTACAATTAGATATTAATTTACCTTACCATGTATTAATTTTAATTTAAAAATAATTTGATTAAAGGTGAGTAGATTAACTACTTCGAAACAATTTTTGTAGCTAAAAGGGAACAACCTCATAAATTTTTTATCTTTGCAATTTAATAAGCGTTACATTGAACAAACGAAATATACAAAATAAATTTTCATGTTGTTTAAGTTTTCTTAAGTGGTAAAAACTTCGAAAAGATCTCCCGTTTTTGAGATCAAACCTACTATTCTTTAAGTTTATCGAATCTTGAATAATTTTATTTTGTAAATTCTGTGGCATTAATTTAATGTACATGTGAAATCTAGTTCGCTTTTTTTAAGAAATGGTTTAGTATAATTTTGAATTTCCTAAACGAACAAATTTGCTGACATGTTACAAGATATTTATTTTTATTGGTTCATGGTTTTTAATCAATAATTTTCCATCACTAAACAATAGAAACCAATTAGAAGGCCCACAAACATACATTATTACCTTGGAAATGATCGAAAGATATACCTTACTTATTGGTTAAAAGCTTTTCTAA